>APFE031508040.1:21482-52118 GCA_000404065.3 Pinus taeda
GAAACGACATGTTCAAAGGCGGAGGGGCTGACTTGTGCATGAGGTGGTATATTAAAATATATCAGAGGGCCTTCCACGTCATCACCTTACCCCCGCAATCACAACCTTCATGAAAATCCACATTAATAGAGGTCCCCACACGCCACGTCATATTTTTAATCGCAATCACAACTTTCGAAGGTCCCACAATCGCAACTCTTAACATCACCGATGTAACATGGTCGATATTCATATTGCTGATGAGGTGAAGGTGATATAATATTAAACCATCGTCAATAGATCTGTTGGGTCCACAGCTCCATCGCAATCGATACTTTATCGGGTCTACAGTAATATCGCAATCAGCAGTTGGGTTCACAAGTCTTATCTCAATCTGCAGTCTGACGGTGACAACTCTTATGGTTTGCGTAACTTCCCCCATATCTGGATGCGATACTACATAAAGGTATGTTCTAATGGAGCTATCGGGTCTGCATATTATATCACAATCTACGTTTTGAATGGAACATGATTATGCAAATATAATGGTTGGTTTGTGATTATGCGATGGATGCAATATGATATTGAGTTGTATTGCAATGGTGCAGCAAGTCCTTCATGATATCGCAATCGTAGTTTTCATGTGGCATTCCTTTGTGATACATAACTTCCAATGCGGATGCCATAGTTCATTAAGGTGTATTATAATGGTCTAGTGGGTCCGCATATTATATCACAATCAACGGATTTGTATGTGACAAGGCTTTAAGGATAGCGATATGGAGGATGCGATATTTCTTTAGGGCGTGTTGTAATGGGACCATCGGGTCCGTAACTCATATTGCAATCGGGGGTTTGAGTAGTGTTTACATAACTTAATATAATAGAATTGCCGATAATGCGACAATATAATTTCTCTGATAAAGCATCGATATCTTAACTCGTCCCTATAAACTGCTTCCCTTCTCTTGCTAGATTTCAATGACTTCTTCCTCTTACTCTTTGGCTTTCCTCGACTTTTGATAGCTTTCCTCCTTGGTTCCACTATTTCTATTACGTTTGTATTCAATCCTTGGATCCTCCATGAGTAGTATTAAGATCAATGGACATCAATAGGCAACATCATGTATTAAAGAATTTTCCATTATAAACACTGCTATATTGACATCAATGACAACCTAGATTAACACCATAGACATGGAAGAAACATTCGATGTCTCAACCATAGTTGTGGACATGGATAGAATGGTTGAATTAGTTCCAGTCATGGTCAATGATCCCAATGAAGATTTCCGCGAGAAATTCACATGTAAGTCTAAAGAATCAGGAAAAGTAGTTTATATCAGAGTCTGAAGAGGTGGAAGAGGGCCAATTTGATAAAAATGGAGGCATTCCCAATGAACATGAGTAGAAGGACGAGGCTCTTCTTGTGGGATCTATTCAATACTCACAAGTTTGTGTGGAAGAGTTTCATCCTCAGGTCCAAGATATATAAGTACTAAATGAGACAAAGGAAGAGAAAATGAAGGACCCGAAGTAAAACCTCAAGAATCAAAGTGGATGACTCAGGAATGTTAGGTTTAGTGACCTCAAGCAATGATATTTTATGAACTTTTGTTTCGCTTGTGTCAGTGTCACCGTTAAGAGTACATGTAATCTCAGGCTCAAAACTCAAAGGGACATAGATGATTTTAGTGAATCAATATCAGGAGGAGGACCAGAAGTAGTTCCCAAATTTCTTGATCCAGTAGTTTGTGTGTTCTTATGCTTCTGATGACAACCAAGAGTAGCCTTTGGTGGAAGAGGAGCCTTATTTTGCATTCTACGTGAACGACGGGGTGGGGGATTTTTTTCTTCTACATTGGATGATAAATTTTATTAACACAAAAAGAAATAAATAAAAAAGAGGGTAATCTAGGCATAAAGGATTACCAAGTAACCGTGAATTGCAATATACACCTCGGCGAACCAAGGACTTAACATATGAAAACCAATCTCCCCGAATGTTGTGTTTGGTGTATCACAGTTTACAAGGTAGCCAACTTGGTTACTTATGGATGGATAGAAACCTATAGGGGACTCCCAAAATATACTCGACGGTACGTGGGAGTACACTCCATAGTAGTGTTGTCTAATGCATAATCATTCGATGAGATTGTTCCCATATACTTTACGTGCATGGAGTGTCATCCAATATACCCAAATGTACGTGGAGAATGTTCCTATACACTCACATACGTGGAACAAGATTACACCCCTGGAATACAATGTTGGAAAACAACGATAACTCCTACATTTAACGATGCTACAACACGTATCTAGCCTAGACTTATAAATGTTTGTGTTAATGTTACAAATTCTCCTTATGTTTATTCAATAAATTGTATTGTTTGTCTTTGATTAAGTTCCAGTTTTGGTCTCACCATGAATATCACCTAAACATCCTTTAGAGAGATCACAAGAAAATCAAGACTCAGGGAAGATCAACTAGAAGTAGGTTGATCAAAGAGACACTCACAGACAAGGGAAAGTTTTGTGCAAAAAGAAGGGCCAATGCTAGTGCAAAAGAGGCACCAGTGCTTTGCAACATAGGCATAAAGAGGGACCAAGTGGGGTGCAACGCTCTGTCATAATAACAAGGTGTGTGTTGGTCCAGGGATAGAGGATTCCCTCACAAAAAATGCAAAAGAGACTCAATGAAATGGCTTCCCAAGTATTTTCTTGGATGGGTAAAGCAGCAAAGGTCTATCAAGGAGGTAATCAAACACAAAGGACAAAGGAACCACCAAGGGAATACACCACTTCCCAATATGGTCACCAATTTGTTATGCGAGATTTATGATTGCAGAAAAGGTATCTCCCCTAGGTTTAGTGGCTAACCTAGAACAACAAAGAGACAAGGAACACAATACTTTCCTTAAAGTAAATAGATGAAAGAATGAAACGTACCTAGAATTTACCACGGGCTTCACTCCTTCTTTAGCTTGGATGCTCCAATTCCAGCTCTAATTGCCAAAATTAGAACCTGCATAGTTAGATGACACAAGCAAATAAATTGTTAGATATATGTAGTATCATTTAACTACTCTATTCAATAGATCAACATGGTATTGAAATATATGAAATAACAACATCACATATAGGAAAACAAAGAATTATTTGCATTAATATAAATGGAAGGAGTTTACAACCACAAAGAGGTGTTGATCTTGTAGAAGAGATCCTCCATGAAGACTTGTTCTTTCCTTGTCACAATGTACACCTCCAATCACCCGAAATGCATGAAATGAAACCTCTCACCACCACAAAATAAGGGTAGAATCACTCTCCAAAATCAAACCTCTTGCATATTGAAGGTTGTAAATATATAGAGTGGGGTAAGTTGGGATTTCTTATCCAATTACCAATCTAGGGTTTTAGATTCACCTTTGATGGGAGGATGGTATCAAAGGATAAGGGATTGAAACTCCAAAGCAGGATAGGATATTAGGTCCCAATGTTTCATATGAGGTAAATGGTTGTAACAAATTATGGAAGCTTTTGGAAAAGGGGCTTCCATAATTTCTCTCTTTTTCTAGAATTTCTAGAACCAACACAGGTGCAAAGGGGATAAACTTGTAGGTGATCAACACAGACCATAGTGGAGAAACTTGTAGTAGAACATTGTTCAGGACGAGGCCAAGATGTGTTGGTCCTAAAACTAGCTTAGATGATGCAATTTAAGTAAAAAACTATGGGGAATTAGAGAGACATGCTTAGGGATTTGTGCGAGGTGATGACAAGGGGGAATAATATGTTGTTTGATCCCATTAGGAGCCCTATTGATCGGAGGTGACAAAATATCCTATAAAAATGATGAAGGAGGTCATGTTTGAACACTCCATATACTTAAAAAGGTATAGAGGGGACTAGGTGTGTTATAGAGTGGTATCAAACCTATCTTTCAAATTCTAGGCTTGGGGGGATAGAGATGCACCACATAAATGAATGAAAAATACAAAGAGATTTCTAGTTATGTTTGGAAACAATAGTACTTCTAGGATTTTACCTTGGATAGAGGGTTATGTTGCTTGGATTAGAGAAATTGCGTAAAAGGGAGAGTGATCTCTTAGAAAAGAGAATACTTCTTCAAAAATGTGCCTTGATGAAGGCTGTTATAAGGAATCCATTTCATATGAATGATGCTAATTTGGAACTAAACAAGGTATAATTAAAATATGAAAAGTGTGGAGAATGCACTTGCTTATTTATATGTGTATGTGGATAGTTTTGGATACCTTAGTAAAAGGAAATAGATGAAAGTTTGTAAAATCCCTCCAGATCTGGTAAATATAGTAAAAAGTTTGAAGGTTGGACTTAAGAGTTGCAAAGCTAATAATCAAAGGCTCATTAGAGGCTAATAGAAGTAGGATCATATAAATCATAATGCTACTGTAGAATCTATCTAACATCCAAATGTAATTGCAACATAGACCAATTACCAAGAATATAGATAGACATTAGTCAAAGAAGGTGCTAAGACCATTAAAAATTCAAAAATATGGGACAATACTAGCAATACAGGAAAAATATTTTTAAGGAAGAGGCACATTAGTGCTAAAAGAGATACATCTAGTAATAAAACCTCAATGGATACCTTTGATCAGGAGAAAAATAGTTCAAACAAGTTGTCTAGCCATGCAACAAGGTCAAGTGTGCATAAGAAAATGAAGGAAATGCATTCAAAGAGTTCCTTACTCGAGGAATTAAAAAAGGCAAAGCCACTTACCTTTGATGGTGAGATTAATGAGGGAGAAGTGGCAGTATTTCTAATATACATAGAGATTTAAAAGAAAGACAATGATAGGGTTGTGAAGCTTGGTGCCAATGAATTGAAGGAAAACATGGACATGCTAGTGCTATCCTTTATATAAGAGGAAATTGAGATAATGATATTTATACAAGGTATATTAATAGTACTTGAATCCCCGTGAGTGCAAGGGGGCAAGTTCCCAAGGCTGTTAAGAAATATTTTAGGTTGGTAAGCCTATAACTAAGAAACAAAAGATTAAAAATAAACAAACTCTTGAATTGTGAAGTAGCCTTCACTTAAGAATTCTTTATTTATTGTTGATGCATGAAAACACCAATAAAAATGTTGAAAATGAATGAATGGGTGCATATAAATATAATAAATTTGTTACTAATCTAGAATTTTGTAGCACACATTTTATTTAATTGTTTGACTAACAATTGATATGTGATGAAATTGTGCATTAATAAAAATGCACTTTTCTCTCTAGAGTTTGATATTAAAGGTCACTTCTCAAAGGCGGGGTTTAAGGCAAAAATAGTGCCTTCATCCATCAAAATTAGCTTAAGGAGAATGACATGAGAATACTTCTCAAGGATGCATAAAGAATGATCCAAGTGGTCTCCTTAAGAAATCATCAGGTGAGTATAAATGGTGATGACAACCATGTAGGTATGAAAATAATTTTTGTTGCAACAATTGGTAAATTGAAGGAATTGGGTAAGAATTCCTTTACAATGAGTTTGTATCATTTTTTTATGTTTCACTTGAGTGCAAATATTGCATTGATATTATTACCCAAGTGTGATCTTAAAATGGGGCTCTTAGGCTTCTTGTCTAACTTACAAGAACCTCTCCCACTTCCAAAGCTTTAAATTTTCGCAAGTCTATTTGATTAACCAATGCAAAAATAAGAAATGCTTGACAATATGGGTGTATACTTGTATTTGTTTTCAACTGATTATTTACTTTAAAATCTGTTGTTTGTGTTGATATGGGAAGGTACTTAAACTGATATATAAATGCATGTAACAGTAGTTAAAGTAGCCATTAAAAAACAAACACATAAGACAATAGTATAATATGGAGTTCACCCTGATATCTTGGGCTACATCTCCTTGAGCTCTAATCAACTCAATTAGGCTCTCTGGGATTATGGCAATAGTTCTTTTGCAAGTGCCTACACTCAACTTCAATGTTTTACACAGGAACATTGGGCTCAGAACACCATCTTATCCCTTGGCTCTTGGAGCTCTTTGGCTTTCTAGCTCTGGCTCTTGGCTCTAGCTCTGGCTCTTGCTCTAGCTATAGCTTTGACTCTAGCTCTGGCATTGTGGCTCCGACTTTGGTTCTAGCTCTCAGCTCTTACTTCTGGCGCTCACTCTGGCTCTTGGCTCTGGCTTCTCTAAGCTCTTTCTCCTGACCTTTTTCATGCCTCTGTGAGTCGCTCGACTTCCAAGAAACTCCAACAGCAATATCCTATTGTCAATTGAGCTCTTTGGCTTTTCCACTCGACCTCTGAGTGACTCCCCAGACTCTCTGCACATTCAGCGTCTTCTCTTCTTTTACTCTCTGTCTGTTCGTGGCTCTTAGAACCATTATGTTCCCCAACTGTTTGTTTCCTCTCCTAGTTCTTTGGATCGCCTGCCTCTGTGCTAGAATTCCCTGCTCTACGTTATCATCACTGTAACGCTTCACAGAGAGGTGGCCACTTGTCTCCTCATGAGCTGAGCCAACTCTTCCTCAATAGTTCGTTACTTCGGTTACTCTGTGAAATGATTCATCTTCCAACTCAGCGATCTAATTAAACTTCAACCTTTATGTGTCGAAGCTTATTTTCTCTGTTGAATCCGGTTTCCCATCGGGTGCAATCTCCACTGTTAGATCTGGAGCCTCCAGATCCTACGGTTATCGCTCTTATCACACGGATGACTTGCTTGAACATTAGCCCACGATAAGAGTGGTTTTCTCTCTCATCTGCCAGACACGCGTCATTCGCTGTATGGCATCGCTGGGTCTTCTGACAAACCTGCTTACCGCCCAAAACGCTTCCGATATTCCGCCGGTTGTGGAGCATGGGACCAGCCTGTCATTTCAGTGCTTTTCCCACGGTTTCTTGGCTTCCCTTGTGACCGAGCGCTCGGGGCTTTTCCTTCTTGAGGGGTTTTTCCCAGCGATGCGCTAATCGCACATCAAAAACAACCTTCGTTTCCTAGTTTGATCCTCGTAACTGCCACTTTTGTACCATGCACAGTCCCCATGGGCCACCGGTCAATGTGCTTTGACCGAAGGTCCTTGTTGCTCTGTGCTCGCTGTAAATTGTCATTGTTCAGAGGTTATTTCTGATAAGCTTCAACATCCATAAGACTTTAAACTCCTGTATGAGTTTTTACAGAGTTCAGGTAGCTTTAAGAGAGTTCAAGGATCCAATTTCGGATCATGCCTTCCCACTAAAAGAACTTTTGGTCCACCAAAAGATTGATATACTGATCTGAGTATTAAATGAGAGTAACAACACCCTCTTCTTCCAGCCTCCCTACGCTTGCTTTTTCATAGTGCCTCTAAGCCAAAATATTTAACCACTTCCATTCTTGGATGGGTTGGTCGTCTCAGGAAGAACGATTTTCCTCCCTGACTAAAATGCGGAACTTCTGTTGTGAAGTTTACAGAAGGTAGTTTGAGATTCTTTTCCTTGATCCTTGATCCAAGGTGGATCAAACAAATGTGAAGTACATCTGCTCCACAAAAATTTCATTTGTACCTGTTTGAAAAGCTGCCACCAACAACTGTTAACAACAACAGGCATACAGACAACAACTGCATGGGCTAACTCTTGCTTCAACAAAGAAACAAATTTCACATCTTGTGAACCCTTCCATGTCTTGTATCTACATACAAATGACAAGACAATAAAACATGCATTTACAACAAACAACCCTTCAAGTCGAGCATGTAGGAAAAGACCTTTAGGACTCTTTTCCAAAAGATGAAACACTTCATCCTTATCCCCATTTTAGAAAACCAAGTTAACTTCTCCCAAGCCAGCATCACATGCATCTCATGCTCAAGCATGCATTCCATCTATCAACTTTCACTTAATTACACTGTACTTTCGAAGCTAAAATGAACATATTGTTGCAGCAATAAAGTGAGTTTCCTACTTGACTTCTTTCTATTTACCATTTGGTAAGATCCTGCAACTTGCATTTATTCCACAAAGAAATGCAAACAGATGCATCACTATACATGCAACCTTAATTGGATAAGAATTCTAACCATTTCTTACCAATCCATTTCAAAGGTCCCTCCCTTTTTTGCACATTAGCATCAATATGTGACTCATCCTGAACCACATCAATCATGGAATCTTTATTTCCATCCCTGCCATTTTCTTTTTCCACTTTCTCCTTCAGCTTTGGTGGAAGCCGTGTTGGATTCAAAGTCCAACACTTTTCAGCAAGATGCCCTTGCTTATGGCAGTAAGTGCAACACACGTGCATCCTTTTGGCAGCATGATTTTCCTTGTCCTGTGGACCTTTGGTTGCTTGCTTCTTTTCCTTCAAAAGTTTCCTGTATGTGGCCATCCTCTTCCAACATCTAGAAACATAATGGTTATCCAAACCACAAAAGGAGCATGCAATTGTTTTTCCATGATTTACAAAATCAAAGGGAATGTGTTTAGAACCAGATTTATACCTGCCTTTTTCACCTTTATTGCCTTCATGAGGAGGTGAAGCAAATGAAGAAGTAGCTCCCTTTGGAACACTATCACTTTCTTCAAGGTTGTCAGAGTTTCCACAACTCTCTAGTTCAAGTATGTGCGTCTGAACACCTGCATCATGTGAATGATGTTTCAAGCTATTACATTCCTCCTTAACACAATCCTCACACTTATGAGGTAGGGGACCTGCAATGAAACTCCTTTTGGAACTGTTTCAATGGCCTTCGTGACAGATTTGGAACTCTCTCCATAAGACTGTCCATAGCCAAGACCCGAATACTTAGGCCTTTCCTCAACCATTATTGGCTCAACAATACCTTGTGCATGTTTGCTCAATCCTTTTCCTTTTACTCCAACTCATGCAACCTTTTTAGGTTCATACTTGTAATATGAAGTTGCCTCTCCATTTCCTGCAATTTGTCAGAAAACATCTGCTTCTCTTCCTCCACGGAATTCAACTGCTCTCTAAGTATGTTGCTCTTCCTTCCATCCTCATACATTTGTCTCACCATATCCAGAATGGTGGATAAATCTTGCTTCATGTCTCCATTAAAGGAACTTCGAGAGCAAGAAGAATTTGAGAACTCACTTGTAGAAGTTGTCATTTTCAAAATGCATAAAAGAACTTCAAACAAGACTATTAAAGAGCTTACTAAAGCAACCTTTTGCAACAACGTCTTATGCTTCAAGGATCGCCTTCAGCCCTTCTTCCTTCTTGTCCTTCCTAGACTGAGTCGTCAATAACTTTCCCTTCACCTCTACAACTCAAACAATAGTCAGTCTGCAACCAAGCATACAATCGATGAGGCAATCAATCCTTGATTGCCCAAACACTTTTCAGACAAGCAATCTTTGCCCTGTCAATCAAGCATTCTGATACAACCTTCTTTGAAGGTGGGGTTAATCAATCTTAAGCTATGATACCACCTGATATCAAAATGGGGCTCTTAGGCTTCTTATCTAACTTATAAGAACCTCTCCCACTTCCATACCTTTAAATTTTCCCAGGTCTATTTGATTAACCAATGCAGAAATAAGAAATGCTTAACAATATGGGTGTATGCTTGTATTTGTTTTCATCTGATTATTTACTTTAAAATCTGTTGTTTGTGCTAATATGGGAAGGTACTTAAACTGATATATAAATGATTATAACAGTAGTTAAAGCACCCATAAAAAAACAAACACATAAGACAACAATATAATATGGAGTTCACCCTGATATCTTGGGCTACATCTCTTTGAGCTCTAATCAACTCGATTAGGCTCTCTGGGATTATGGCAATATTTCTTTTACAAGTGCCTACATTCAACTCCAGTGTTTTACGCAGGAACATTGGGCTCAAAAAACCATCTCATCCCTTGGCTCTTAGAGCTCTTCGACTTTCTAGATCTGGCTATTGGCTCTGGCTCTGGCTCTTACTCTAGTTGTGGCTCTAACTTTAGCTCTGGCTCTAGTTCTGTCTCTTAGCTCTCACTTCTGGCGCTCGCTCTAGCTTTTGTCTCTGGCTTCTCTAAGCTCTTTCTCCCGACCTTTTTTATGCCTCTGTGAGTCGCTCGACTTCTAAGCAACTCCAACAACAATATCCTGCTATCAATTGAGCTCTTTGGCTTTTCCACTCGACCTCCGAGTGACTTCCCAGATTCTCTGTGCATTCAACGTCTTGTCTTCTTTTACTCTCTATCTTTTCATGGCTCTTAGAACCATTATGTTCCCTGACTATTCGTTTCCTCTCTCGATTCTTCAGATTGCCTGCCTTTGTGCTGGAATTCCCTACTTTGCGTCATCATCACTATAACGCTTCACAGGGAGGTGGCCACTTGTCTCCTCACGAGCTGAGCCAACTCTTCTTCAATGGATCGTTACTTCGGTTACTTTATGAAATGATTCATCTGGAAACTCAACGGTCCAATAGGACTTCAACCTTTATGTGCCAAAGCTTATTTTCTCTGTCAAATTCGGTTTCCCATCGGGCGCAATCTCCGCCGTTAGATCTGGGGCCTCCAGGTCCTACGATTATCACTCTTATTGCGCACATGACTTGCTCGGACGTTAGCTCGCGATGAGAGCGGTTTTCTCTCTCATTCGGTGGACACATGTCATTCGTTGTATGGCATTACTAGGCCTTCTAACAAACCTGCTTACTGCCCAAAAAGCTTCTGATATTTCGCCGGTTTTGGAGCGTGGGACCTGCTTGTCATTTCAGTGCTTTTCCCACAGTTTCTTGGCTTCCCTTGTGACCGAGCGCTCAGGGCTTCTCCTTCTTGAGGGGTTTTTCCCTAGCGCATCAGAAACAACCTCAGTTTCCTGGTCTGAGCCTCCTAACTGCCATTTTTGCACCATGCACAGTCCCCATGGGCCACCAGTCAATGTGCTTTAACCGAAGGTCCTCATTGCTCTGTTATGGTTGCAAATTGTCGTTGTTCAGAGGTTATTTCTGATAGGCTTCGACATCCATAAGACTTTAAACTCTACTATGAGTTTTTACAAAGTTCGGGTAGCTTTAAGAGAGTTCAAGGATCCAATTTCAGATAAAAGTGTGTTATGATTAAGGAAGGGTGTTGCTAACACATAATATTTGGTAAAATCTTAGAAATTTGTAGAGTTTCCATGGTCACAGAAAACAACCATATAAGTGAGTGACACTTCAGTCAAATAAATTCATGTTTGATAGAGCATTAAGGGAATGCAAGGATATGTGAATGCATTTTTTTCAAATACTCAATAGAGTGTGATAGAGGTATGAAGCTCTCAACATGAGAGATTATTGCATTTGGTATATATGTGTTGGATGTAATGAATGCATGCATGCTTGTGTGGCACTAGCATTAATATGACTATTTCATGGGAAGTAATGATTACAAATATTTAAAAAGTTATTGATTATTAAAGTGAGTGATGCGAATCCTTTGTCCCCGCATAAGGTAGAGTGGGAAAGGTGATTGCTAATAAATTTTAAGATGGATGTCTCAACATGGATAGTGGACATGAAACTCTCAGCCTTAATTTGATTTCTTGTCATGAAAATTTTGCTTTCTATATCAGTTCTTTGAAATGATTATGATGATATGCATATATTTAAAAAAAATAAAAAATCCTTACAATTATAAGGTATGGAGTTGGAAGGATTGAATGAATAACTATGTGATGGATTTGAAACCAATTTAGTAGTTGTTGTAACCTTATCTTGAAAATATTTCAGGCATGAGAAACTAACATTGTTTGGTTGAGTGAAAAATGCATATTGCAAATAGAATGCATTGGGTATGGCATGAAATGTAAGCTCATGATCGAGTTTAAGAATATTATCACCTACAAAGAACTCAAGTTTATGAGGAGAGTCTCATGTGAGAAGACAAATCTATTCAGGGAAGATAGATAATGTCTATGAAGTAGAAAACCCATGAACAAGTCAATTGTAGTGACATTGGAACCCTATGATATGCCTTGATTTCCATTAACAATGACATGTAAATTATGTTGTGAATACGGTAGAGACATGCGCTAGATATAATACTCCAAGTCTCTTTGATCTTCCTATTCAAGAAAACTCACCTAGGTTTATCACCCAAAGGAAAGTGTAGCAAAGAAGGGGATTACCTAAAACTTGAAAAGTAAGTGACTTCAAGGAAGAGGAGCCTTGAATGGAATTTCTATGAAAATTTATTTCATCTTCTCATTGGGATCATGAATGTGTCTGATGCAAGCAATGAGATAAACTTGTTCCCATGGAAGTCTTGTGAATCAAAGGATAACCATGTAAATAAGTAATGAATTGAAAATATTAAATGTTGAAAGGCATGTTTGCTTCGTGGAAATTGAGATTTCTTATGGAGACCAAAAAAAAAAAAAAAAAAAAAAAAAAAAAAAAAAAAAAAAAAAAAAAAAAAAAAAAAAAAAAAAAAAAAAAAAAAAAAAAAAATAAATAATAATAATAATAATAATAATAATAATAATAATGGTTATAACACACATTCTCTTGATTTTTTTATGTAGATACTATATGGAATTCCATTACTCTTAAGATGGCCAAAATGTCAAGACAAATTCCATTATTGAAATGGTGGGAAAGGAAAAGGACATAAAAAATGTTGTTAAATATGCGAAAGTAGTGATGTTGGTGTAGTTGAAAAGAAGCAATTTGTAGATTGTTCTAGTGAACGAAAGGCACTTGGAATGGTGTGTTTCTAAACAAGACACGTGTGATGGCATAATTTTGCTAATAATGACACCTAAATGGCATGAACATTGAGGATGATGTTCCTATAAGGGGGAGGGAATTGTAATACCCTAGCCTTTAATCTCCCATTGATATCGTTAATGATGCCTGTGTCAGCGTGTAAATTCCAAAGGGTTAAAAGAACTAAAACATTTGTAACTACATTTTAATATAAAATGCCAAAAAACCTTACAGAAAACATTGCACCTTATTTTTAACAATATTTTTACCTAATTTGATTATCCTAAGCGTTTCACTAGTGGCTAGACAAGCATTTTTTGAATCATACTATAGCATCTTTAACATGGGAGTTCATGATACAACAACAGAGGAGTACACCATATTACTCATATTCCAATAGAATTGTCAATGCAATTAATAAAATCTTGGAGTAAAGATTAGTTAAAATCATATGATTAGCATGCACACATCTAAATAGTGTTGTAGGTTCATAGTTTTATGGTTAAGTGCCTTAGAACTAGGGCTACATTATTTAAGTTGGTATATTGAAAATGTGTGGTTAGGCATGTTTTTTATTTGGTCGCTAGATTGAACACTGTTGTTTCCATCTAAATCACTAAGGATATTCCTTATAAAACAAGTTGAATACAACAATGGTATTGGCATGACCTCTCAACTTAATCAACCAATGTCATAGCACCTACGTTCATGGAGTATCAAAAAATACCTCTAATTTTAATAGAGATTGATAAAAACCTCCCAAAATCCTTTTGTTGAACCCCCCTCCCAATGCATCCTTCTAATAAGAATAACCCATAATTTTCCTTAATATTTAGGCAATGAAGTTGACAAATGGGTGAATGATGCTCTCCTAAAACCCTTTGTTTAAAAAAAATTAAGAATAACTCTTCTCAAATGATGTGTAAACAAGATATAGTTGTTCTTGGTCTTATCAACTTACTACTTTGGTTAAGGGGCCTTCAGTTTTGTAGGATGCTCCTCTTTGATTGTACCATGAAATTAGTGATATTATAGTGTGTTCAAGGATATGGTCC
Source organism: Pinus taeda (assembly GCA_000404065.3). Lineage (NCBI taxonomy): Eukaryota > Viridiplantae > Streptophyta > Pinopsida > Pinales > Pinaceae > Pinus > Pinus taeda. Next base: position 35,211 of record APFE031508040.1, read on the forward strand.
AATTTTGTGGCGAGGGGAGGATTGATTGGAATATGGTAGAGTTTGTAATTGCTACATCATGCACACTCCATGGATAAGTTTGTGAATTGGTTGTAATTCATTGGTCTTGGTAGTGTTATGTTAACATTACACTAAGTCTACTTTTCTCTTGATAGACTAGTTAGTACTTGACAGGTTGATTGCCATTAATTATGTTAGATGTCATTTATGGCACAATTCATTGTTATTTTGTTGTTAATTCCAATTGCGTTGATGTCCTTATAGTCAAATGAAGTGGTTTCTATGTTTTATTACCTAATATTAATAGATTTTTCTATATGCAAAGGTATTAAGTTGTCATTGATCAATGTTTTATGTACATTATAATTGATTCTCGGTAGACAAGGGCAATTTTTTAACTATTATTATATTAAATATTACAATGGTATCTCATAATTTGACTATTTAGTGATAGTAGAAAAAAGATAGTGAGAAATTAGGTGAGAAATTAGGTTATTAAGACACATAATTGTTGAAATAGAATTCAACCCATCCACATGTCCTTGTCATGCTAATCAAAATAGGAAAAGATTAAATAAGCTCTACATTTGACCATCCTAAATGAGCTAGTGGGTGATTGTGTATTGTTCGTTGGTTCATTGCAAGGATATAACGAGTTAATTCGATTGTTTGATTGGGAGGTCACAACCCATTTTTTTCCGCAAAAATGGTATGTGGTACTTATTGTGATACAATTCACATGGGCTCAAGGGATGTGAAATAGTAGGTGAAACTGTTGAAAAGTGTAACTAGGTTCGGCCTTCATAATGAAATGTAATTGTGACTTTATGTAAAGAGATGTAAAGAAGAAAAATAAAATTATTGTAATGCTTGCATCATGGGTTTCATGAGCAAGATACTTTATTTTTGAGTCAAGGCTCCCATTAAGAGCCTTTAGGAATTTTGTCATCTAGTCATAAAGGAATAAAAGAGTCATTTTCATGTAATGAAGCCATGTTAGACATTGTAAAGAGTCATACTTGTCTATGTAAATTCATCCTCCAAGATATTGTCATTAGCCCTCATCATGTTAGCTTACAAAAAAGACATGTATCTAGAAGATGAAGTTGGCTTCCCTCCAAGAGATCATGTCAGCATAGAGGTCATGAAAAAACTTGTATATATACCCATACTCGAACTCATTTGGAGACAGTGAATTTGGTGAAACAAGTTGAGAAAGAAGTGTGAAGTATACACCAGAAGAAGCTTCCATATCACCGCAACAAAGAGGAAGAATATTGAAGATAGTCGCGCATTGTTCTTGGATTAGTTTTTCCTCCTACATGCAAAGGTAGCAAAACTGAAGGTATCCAGAAGAAGTCGAAGGAGCTACTATAACTTTGAGGTGATTATTGTTTGGGTATAGAACCTCACTAGAAGAAGTCAAGTCAAGGAGCAAGAATTCTCTCTCTTGTAGAGACTATAAAGGAAGCAAAGGTAATCTAGGGTTTTTTTGGTAGGGTGGAAAGCATACAAGAAGAGACCGAGAATCAAAGAGATTGAGATCAAGAAGGGAAGAAGCCAAGAACAAGAAGAGAAAGGAAGCCTAGAACAAGAAGATGAAAATCATCATTTAGGAAGAGGTTAGTGACTTATTCTTGGGAGGACACTAGAGTCTAGGGTATTTGTCATGGTCTTGGTACTCGTTAATTGAAGATCTATAAGAAGAATTTCTGATTGGGTTTTCCTCTCAAAGAGTGAGAGGTTTTGGCCCTGGCTAACAAACCTACACACTGTGTCTCTTGTCTTAAATTCTTTATTTGGTAATTGTCTTGATGAAAAGAACACAATAATAACATAATGAATAGAAGATCATAATCCAAGAAATAAAAGTATATCACAAGCAATTATCAAGAAGAGAAATCTCTTAACTTATGATGCCCTAGATTTCTCAACAAAAACTACATCTTCAATCTGTGGAATACTTATCACTAGTGAATATTTTAAAAGCATGTGGCTTTGGATAATCCATGCATATCTATAAATGAGTTGAATATATGCAATGTACAATGCTTCGATAATAAAATTGTTATCAATGTTAATGGAAATCATCTAAAAATTGTTGTTCTGTTGAAGGATGGGATATAGATGAATCGTTCCAAGGAGACAAAGACTATGAAAATGGGAAGGGGAAAACAAAGTAGTAAGATGATTTAGATCATTCATTGTCAATACATAAGAGAAAACATTACTTTGATTAATGATCCTTATATTTGACATAATGCATAGTTTCTTGTCGTCCATTCTACATAGAAGTTCTACAAAAATAAATGAAACAAAATGACATTAATAGTATTCAATTTCTATGTGCATGGAGCTCACTTACCCTAAGGTTGATTTATTTGAAACATGTTTATTAGGGATTGAATTGAACCCTAGGAGCCAAGGTATAGTTCATGATTTGCTAATGAGGGACTTACAACTCACTTGATACACCAACATGGATCCTCTATAGATTTAAAATTTGTGGTTCTATTATTGTGATGGTTGTAAGGAATGTAATATGTCAACCAATGGCCCATTGTTGTCTAGTGTAACCTACACACAACAACTAGCTAGCAATTAAATGATAATTAGGCATCTAACTCTATATGTTGTTGAGTGCTCAATTTATGTGATGGTATACCTTGTTGGCTACTTATAATGGATGGCATGTCTTATCTCTTCAATGACATAAATGCTTTGAGATAAATAGGTTTGTTCTAGTGATTTCTTGGAAGATTAATTCCTTCACTAGTCAATGGATCTAATGCTGAGGTTGAATGCATTATAGGCTTTGAAACTTCTTTTACTTGGTAGGCATATTAGTGAAAGATATGGTGATGGAAAAACTTTAGAAAACTTGTTAAGCTTGATTCATGATCTTGAAGGAGTGATCTAAGATTAAGCACTAGCATTTTCTTTTAGGAAGAAACTCAGCCTGAACTCTCTTTCGCATGCCCAACTAAATCCCAATAATTGGAAGCAAGCCTCTTTGTTTTGAATCCAATTACTAACATGACTGATGGCCAGGAATATGTAATTATAACACTCTAACTAGTAACAATATTGTTGTTCATTCAAATATTATGCTCGTGTTATTGGTTTCAAGACTTATGTCTTTGATGTAACCTTCATTCAAGCGTGCGGTTAAAAAACACTACAACCATTTTGTTATATTCTTAGATGGTGCATACTTCTCCTATAAACCTCGAAATGTAATCCTTAGGCCAAGCAATTACAAGATAAAGAGAATCAAACTATGTGTAGTGTGTATAGCCATTACGAGTTATTAGCATGGATTCACTCTTTAGAAAACTTTGGTGAAATGTCAATTTGTCTCACTATGACATTCAACATGACAAATCAATCCTCCTATAGCTATGTTTAATCTCTGACCAACTCGTTTGGAAAGAAAATAATTTCTTATTGGATATAATTTGACTTCTTTTAATTGAGTCAATTGCCATTTTGTAGTTTGATTTCATGTTATGACCCAAAAATAAAATAAAATTTGCAGCCAACTAGCGTTCCAAAATGTGAGACATAGAACTACCCTAGTACACACCCATTGTACAATCACATAAGGCATGTGGGTGAGAGAAACAACTTGAGTAGAAGATAAATTAGCTAGGGAGGGATTAAATCGACCGAAACCAAGGTGAAGTTGATGCAGGCAAGGATAAAATTGACCAAACCAGTGAGAAATAAACACGAGGATGAATTAATTCAACACATGCTACTATGAAATCAATTAAGGAGAAATTATATTGACCAAAAAATTAATTGGCGTAAAGGGAGATTGAACAAGCTAGAAATTGTGAAATTGTAGACTTTGGAAAGATTTCCAAGCTATAGGAGAGATAAATTCACCCAACGACCATAAGGAAACCAAATTAGCAGCGCTTGACATTAGTGTAATAGCTATAGAAAGGGGACTATTGATCTCCTATCTCCAAAATTCATGAAAAAAGGAGAATAAAGAGTTTTCGGGTTAGTTCTCTTGCTCATGGAGACTATAAATATGGAAAACAACCTCAAGAAGTAGCTAGTTAAGAATCCTCCTTGCTAAATAACACTAGGAAACCATTAAACTACATAGCAACTCCGCTTCAACTCATGGAAATTCACATAAAACCTCGAAGTTTACCTTGGAAACCCAAATGGGAAAATTGGCTTGAAATGTTAACTTAGTTCTTTTATTCTAACAATCTATGTGTATCATCAACTCCTTAACCAAAAGACCCTTTCATAGTGAAATTACAAAGAGGAAACATACAAAACTGAGGTAATGGGAAGGCTGACAAGTTGCACTTTCTTTTCCCATTCCTTTATCTATTCTCTCTTTTTTAATTTGTAACTGATCCAATTTTTCATTGTCATTTTGTCTTATTTCAATTTTACATGTGCATTCTTTTACATAATTTTCCTAAATTTCGTACATTGTCAAATTGGATTTGTAGCACTGAGTATTATAACCATTTAGTTCAGATCCATTTTAGATCAATTCCATTTTGTGTTACATAGGGAAGGCCGACAAGTTGCACTTTCTTTTCCCATTCCTTTATCTATTCTCTCTTTTTTAATTTGTAACTGATCCAATTTTTCATTGTCATTTTGTCTTATTTCAATTTTACATGTGCATTCTTTTACATAATTTTCCTAAATTTCGTACATTGTCAAATTGGATTTGTAGCACTGAGTGTTATAACCATTTAGTTCAGATCCATTTTAGATCAATTCCATTTTGTGTTACATAGGGATAGCAAATGAGTCATTAATTGTTATAATCAACAAATGATTGTTGTTGGCACCCCACTTCAGTTTGTGGAGTGTTTGTACAAGCCTAGAGAATAAAGCTCACAATAGTGATAATTTTAATCACTAATATGTTACTTTTGTGGATGTTGTAAATCACTTTGTATGAATTCATTCACATATCATTCATATTTATGATAATATGCCAGAATTCAAAATTCATTTGCGTAACATTGTGTTTGATGAAAATTATTAATAAAAACACAGCTTAATCCATCTTCCTTTTATCCTAGATGATCAGGTCTTAGAGCCTACGTATTAAGTTCAAAATGAAATCTGGTTAATAAGTTAATTCATCACTAGTGAATTGAGTTTTTAAATCCTAAGGCACAAAGGATGATAATGTGCACATAGTTTAATGAAAACATGGCATTATTTCTAAGGCTGATGAATGAATAGTGTATAAAAGTGGTGTAGGGTTCAAGGCTTGCTCTTCTTGGATCTATTAAGGGTTTGAGGCATAATAGTAAGTTTATTCCCCTAAAATATAGTGATGAGAATAGACACACCACAATAATTCAATTTGATATTGTAAGCGCAACAATCTATATGCTGCTTCACCTCATGCTAGTCATCTCTAAGTCCCTATTACAACAATATTTAACACCTTAGTGCAAAGCCTCACTAGGTGACTAAGACAATGTGCAACAATAGGAGTATCACCATTGTCACCTCATTGACTACTCTTTTTAGTGATAGATGAATATCCAAGACAAGGGAGGATTCACTAATAGATCTTAGGGATATAACAACCCATTCAAACCAAGTTAATAGCCCCATAGGTTCTACTTTTATCACCACTATTCTAAAGGATTAAACAATTAAGTTTTCTTTTGGTGATTTGGAACGTATATTCCATATTTGAGTCCAAAGGGTCCTCTAGCTCTTCTAGAGGCTTAGGTATACCAATAAAGACTCAAATAAGATCCCCAATACACAATCAAAACATTACACTTTCCTAAGGTAAACTAGCACGAAAAATCATAAAGTGCAACAATAAACTAACTTTAAAAAGCAACAAAATTAACCCTGAAAACAATGATAATAAAGTGAAAATAAAGCTAATAACAAGAGTAAACAAGAGAATTAATTAAAACATTTTTTAGTGGTACAATAGCACACAACAACACTTGAAATACTAGATATCAACCCTAATTTAAGGCTGAAAATGCACTTGAAATGACACTCTTGATTTTCCCATATATTTAAAACACTTTCTAACCACAGGTTACTAATTTCTAAGCTCATAAATGTTGAAAATAGTTAATTTTAATATAGCTAAACCTTAATTTATTCTAAAACAATAGAATAAATGATTTTATGATTATAATTTATTGTCACAAAAGATAGAGATACTATATTGAATATAAAGAGAGAGACACCTAATGTAAACACTATATGGAATATCAAGAGAGATGGCGGGACTTTAAGTTATCGTTTTCAAGACATTGCTTAGTTAGTCATAGCTTATTTTGAAAACATTTACAAGGAGGATGAAAGGGTTTCCATAGTAGAGGTTTAGACAGTGGCCTTCTTCCCAAGCTTTGTGGAAGAGGAGGATAACATGAAATAGTTAGAGGAATTCTCTAAAGAATAATGTCAAATATATTCATAGCTTCCAAAAGGACAAAATCCCTGGATTTCTTCTTTAGTGAGGTTTTTCTAGCTTTGTTTAAAGTCACCAGTTTAGAGAATATGCCAAGCTTTATTGGAGGCAAGAAGGTTTAGGCACTTCAAAGGTATAAATTTAGTAAGATCTCGTTTTCTATCTCATATTCTTCTATTTGATGTTATTTTATTATATTATGTGTCAAGAAGGGATGTTGTAAAGTTACAAGAGATACAAGATTTGTATTGTGATGTTGTTGAAATGAAGGTTAATTTGAATAAATCCTCTACTTCCTTCTACGAGGTAAATGAAGACAACTCTAGAGACTTTCTACAATTGTTCCCTTATCAATAGATTGACCTTCAAGTAAGACTTGAGTATTTGGGAGTCCTTCTCAAACCTACAAAGTATGGCATAAATGATAGGGTATCACTTATCACTAACCTTGAGTAGTGAATAAATGTGTGATGTATAGATGGTTGTCTATGGGAATACTCACCCTAGTCAAATTTATGCTTGACACTATTGTAGTTTATTAGCTTACCTCTAGCCTCTATTCTAAAAAAGGTGGTAGAAATTATCAAGAGGCATGGTTATAGGTTTCTATGGTCTAGGTAAATATAGAAAGTGGGCCTCCCTTTGGTCTAGTGGTAGGAAATTGCCAAGCCAAAAGATTTGGGTGGGTGAGTCCTCAAGGAGATAGACCTATTTGGAAATGTCTGAGTAGCCAAGTGTGCTTGGAGGTTGATCTCAAGTTGTCAACTAAAAATATATTGAGCCTAATTCAATTGAGGACAGGGTTAGAAATCCCACTAAAAGTGTTCACATGTCAATTATCTAGAAGGCTATTGTGTTTGAGTTCCCTTGGATAGAGATTGACTTAAGTAGAAACCTGGAAATTAGGAAAAAGTGTGCTAGTAGAGCCTTGGGTAGGTAGTGGTAAAGGGTACAAATTCCCAAAATTTTGATCTTAATCTCCGTGTGAAAGGTATCTTCTTCTTAGGGAAGACTATCTCATTGGAGATAGCCACAATTTGGCAACAAGAATGGAACAAAATTGCTATTATGAACATAAATGGAAGAGGAGGTGAACTTTGAAAACATGCCAAGCTAAAATTAATTCATTTTAGAATTAAGGATGCTGAAAGACAAGCTGATTTGGGCTACAAATCTTTCCCTAAGAATTTATACTCATAGGCTAGGTTATACAGCCTTAAAGAAAAAAAAATAAATTCATAGACTAGGTCATACAGCCTTAAAGAAAAAAGAAAAAGAAAAATGATGGTAAAAGACACTAGAAAATTAAATCCCCTCTAAAATCTAAAATCTTCAAGTTGCTAGCCATTAAAGATTAAATAAAAGCTTTATATAGGTAGTTTTGCTCACTAGAAAAGAGAAGATACCACGTAGATTCCCATTGTATAAAGAGCTATGAAACTATAATCTACTTGCTTATCTTGTGTTTATACTATTCAAGTCGGAAAGAAAGTGGATTCTCGGAAAAGAATAAGACAATGCTGGTTAGGGGATTCAATTGCCAAGTGCGTGGTTAGGGGATTCAATTGTCAAGTGCCTCAAATCGTGGTAAACCAAACCTGAGCTGAAGCCTCAAGGCATTGACATTGGTTAGTGCAAGGGGAGTTTGGCAAACCCACAATACAAACATATTTTAGAATACCCTTCCTTTCAATGTGCAGCCCAAAGTTATCCGGACTATGGGACTGTTTTCTCATTAATATTTACATATCTTGGATGTGTATTTTTGTAATCCCCAAAGGGTTACAACCGTGCTAACTTTTGAGATATTTGATGTACAATGATGAGGCGTAAAGCATATGCAGAATGTAAATGTATTTTTCTCTCCATGAATTGCTCTACTGAGTTTATGACGTTTGACTTGAGATTACCTCAATCATGCACGTGTATGCCACCCAAGTCCACTTGACAATCTTATTAAAGATTAGATTCTAGTTATAAATAAAGAAAACGGAATGGAAAATTTACAATTTTACACAACAATAGAATCAACTGTCTCCAATAGAATAAATGGAAAAAATTACATAGCCATAGAATCTATTTTGTAAAGTTACAAGGAAATAGATTTAGTGAAAAACTAATTACTTGATGGGAGTAAATGGAGTTAAACAAGAAAATTTTTAGAGGATAATATTCACAAATAAGTTAATTTCTTATATTTTTAAAAAAGATTGACTAATTTTCACATTTTAGAAAAAATGATTTGTTCAAATTTTATAAATTAAAATTATATTACCATAAAAATAGCCAAAATTTTATATAGAATATTTTAAATCTTCATAGATTCTAGTATTTTTATAAAAATATTGCAAAAAAATTACAATTTACCTAATACATACCACTCAAATTTACCAAAATTTTTGAACTTCCCTCTTTAAAATTTTCCAAAAACTAAAAACTAAATTATATACGGACATCATACAGATATTATTATAAAAGAACAATTAGAACCATGGATGCCATGTAGGATCCATCATACAAAGGTTTTTAGGTTGCACGGCGGCCTTCACCAGATGTGTGACACCCCGCTGTACAGATTGTGGTGGTTCAGTATCATCTTCGTCCTGAAATTATATAGTAATAAAAATAAGAAAATTTGCACGAATTTAAAATACCAGTAAGACAAAAAAAAGTATAATAGCAAGTCTGTTAGGTTTGCATGTTTGTTTTAGCACCTCTTCTGGGAAGCATTGTGGAGCAATGCCTTTGATACGGCCTATGACCTGCTCAACGTTTATAGTCACTTTTTGCTTCAATTCTACAGGACTTATATCCTCTGCTGCAGCTGGTGCTGATGACATCCCAACTGGTCTTCTCGAGGACCACGACAAAAGCTCATCCCTGAAGAACATTTCTAGATGATACTGAACATGCTGCCTCTGCTTGCAAAGGACAAACAATTTCAAATAAATTATCTCAACGTATAGCAAAGTGATGGTCAATTTTCAAACAATAATTCACACTTAAAGCACAACTCTATTTAATATATTGACAATTTCAGATAAGAAAGTTGTAAATATTTGTCCATTCACCTTCGGTGCAACAACGGACTGTGCAGCTGCGCACATGGCAGAAACAAAATGACCTTCAACACCAGAAGGTGCCAAGAAATATTGCAAATTAGGTGTAAGCCTAAATGGCACAGCCTCATTAAATTCTATCATTCCATTCGCATCGTAAACTACAAAACAAGCAGAATTCAAGTCACTGTCCAAAAGAAGAAGGTATGAGAAACTCAGAAGTACTCTTGAATCCCTATTATTTAAATTTCCTATCCTGTGAATAAACTTACCAGAGTTGAAGTTATTTTGGAATATTTTTCCCGTGTTTTTAGCAAATAAGGTTTTGTCCGGAGTTCGCCCCCCAATTTGTAACATATACGATATGAAGCTTGACAAGGCTAACTGAACTGCAAATTGTTTTCTGAATGCTGCCAGATGACTAAAGTTTGGAAGAATTTTCTGCATGTACTTATTAAATATATTAAATATTCTGTAATCGCCATATTCTGAAATTATCTCATTGTAAATTTGCAGCCTCTTGTTTGCAACAGATTCAGGTGGGAACTGACCAATAATAACGGGATTCAAAGACTCTTTGAAATAAATGATCGGAAGATCAGATTCAAGGCCACGTCTAGCACAACTATTTTCGTATACTTCCCCAAAAGTACTATACATCAAATCATCTTCGACCATGCAAACCTGAAAATGAAACAGTTTAAAGGATTCAGAGTAAAATAATAAATCCAAAAGTAAAACGAGAAATCATATAGATAAATACTTGCATCTCATAATGTCATAATAAGAGCATAATTTCAGATTAATATTTTACACCATTACTCGATCCTTATTTCCTTCTCCACTGCATTACTTTGTTTATATATGGAAAAGAACCATTAAATCTGAAGTTATTTGACAAGGACATATCTGAACAATATTTGTGCCTCCATATGTGCGTGGGAAAAGTACACACAGGCTTGTAGTAAGTCTTTGAGGAACTTAGTTGTTAAAAGTAACCGAGAAGCCAAGAAAAGTGCATTGAGATCTTTCAAAGGAAAATAAAGGAGAAGACAATGTAGGGGCCGGAAGAAGAAAGAAAGAAAAATAAATAAAGTAAAAAACAAAACATTGTACTATATGGTAAGTGTCACCAAATATGATGATCATTAATTTGACCTATTTCCACAATGACTACTAATTTGACATATTCCCACAGCAATAATTTGTGAAGGCTTTCAAGCTGAAGTACAACAGTCGTTTGTATCTTTTTACTGAATCTGTGAAAACAATGATATTTTTATGATTTTATATTTTATTATAACATTTAGATTTAGTGTTTTTTATATAGCTTAAAATCTTATTATAATTAAACTTGTCAAACTAGTAATTGTGGTCGATTGTTATTTATGAAATAGAGTTTGATTTATTAGTGTGATTTAAGGAAATTAGGCCATCTAAATTTATAAATGAATATCTTCTAAAACAACAGATTTTTACTTTTACCAAATACTTCCAAATACTTTTACTTGGATATAGGATCTCAATTAAATAAGTTTCAATCAATATTTAAAATTGAAGCTGTCATTAACAATCAAGCATAAAATTACTTCCTAATTTTTTTTCTCAAATTTGAAATAAAAACTGTTTTAGATTATTTCAATTAAAAAATAAAGAAACATTTATCATATACTCACTCAACTTGTCATTGTTTTTATGTTTTTTTTCTTTCCACTTATTATATAGTTGAAAAAACTAAAGGTTATTATTTTTCATATCATAAATACTATTGTCATAAAGCTGTTGCATGAATGCTTTGGTTATGGTGTATAAAGCTGTTGCATGAATGCTTTGGTTATGGTGTATTCTCTTGCTGTCCGCAGAAAAAAAGAAAAGAAACAATTCTAATTAGAAATGACAACCATCAACATTATATAACTCTACTTGCGGATATTATTTCCACTTCACTTTCTTTGGTTATGGTGTATTCTCTTGCTGTCCGCAGAAAAAAAGAAAAGAAACAATTCTAATTAGAAATGACAACCATCAACATTATATAACTCTACTTGCGGATATTATTTCCACTTCACTTTCTTGCATTTACTGCTTGCTTTTCTTGTTTCATTAATTTCTTGTTTAATTTAATGAAGAGTACTTATATTTCTTATTTTTCCCTATTCAATTAAAAAAAATTGATAAATACCAAAAATCAATTGATAAAATACAAATTTGATTCCTTATTATTAAAATTAATTAATACAATTCCTTATTATCAAAAAATTTGCTGCCACTGAATAATGATGTCAAATGATCTTGACATCCGCTTCTTCCAAACCTGTGAAATAGTCTAAAATGAGAAATACGGCACGATGGACATGTTTTCCTGCTTCTGTTACACTGAAGAGCGTGTTGAATGAGTCGTCTCCCTCTCCCACTGTTTTGTCACTTGGCATTCTCCCATAAGGCAGGATGCCGTGCTCGAGGGGGTAAAACCCCAAGCAGGCATTGCGAACCTGAAAAGCGGCCTTGCCAATGTGCACTGAAATGTACAATGGAGACTTCACAGACTTCACAGACTGCATAAAATCATGGTTTCAAAGGAATTTTTTTATTATTCTGTTGAATACCCACAAGCCCAAAGGAGATAAACACATTCATTTCATGGCTTAATGCCTGAAAATGATTCAATTTGTTTAACTGGAAGCTTGAATCGTAGCACGATTAGCAAAGATGCTCGCATTTAACGGCCAACATGCTTCGTAGGGCAAGAAGATAAGCCCCTTTTCAGAGCCTGTGTGCCCTAATTCCACGCATATGGCCTTCGGGCAGTCAGGATTTATGCCGATTGCAAAAATACTCAAAAGTTCAGTGGCTATAATCTGAGAGTGTAAATATCTGTACTTCGACCTGCATTATTCGGGAGCGTTTTGGCAACGCCCAATAGTTACAAAAGTGAATTAATTGAGGAAAGGCAAGGGAATAATGATTTGATCAGCCTCAACGAATGAAGGGCAACATGGTGAGAAAAAGGCTATCGTTTAAAGTCGTGGGCACTCATCGTCGCTGAGAAGCTCTTTTGGCTTTTAATATAAAAGTAAAAATCAATCCCACATTTGAAACATGAAGCCTTTCAAAAAAAACAAATCCACAACATGAATGTGGATATAATGATTTATGGTATCTTGGGGTGGATATAATGATCAATGGTAATTTTGTATAATAGGTGGACATTATGATTATGGTTAATGGTGTTAATAGAGTTTTATAAATTAATTGGTATAATTATTAATTATAATTAGAATTATAAATATTATAATAAATTATGATTCTGATTAATGGTATAATAAAGTTTTATAAATTAATTGGTTTATTTATTAATTAACTTAAAAAATTAGAATTATTTAAATTTTATTTTATATTTATATATATATACTATATATATATATATATAGTATATTATATATATATATATATTGGTGTGTGTTGTGTGTGTGTTGTAATTTTGATTATAGTAAAATATTTGATTATTATATTATAAAATCTGACTACTTACACTGAATTGAACGAAAAACCTTCTTGAGTTAGTACAAATTCATTTTCAGTGAAGAAAGTTGTATGGTATCTTAATTAATAGTATTTTGTAACAAGGTTTTATAAACGGTTAATTTATACTTTAATTATTATTTATAATTAATTAGAGTTAGAATCATAAATATTATAATAATTATTTTTTTAATATAATTTGTGTTGAAAATTGTAACTAGATTCAATCCTCCTAATGACATGTCTAATTGATGAAAATAAGAAAAATAAAATTACTATTGTAATCACCGTCTCATGGATTTCATGAGTAAGGAAGTTTATTTTAGTGATTACTCCCATTGTGAGCCTTTGGGTTGTGCCATCTAATTATAAAAGTCATTCTCATGTATGAAGACCCTTCTTGGGCATATGATATTTGTATATGAGTCAATTGAAATGTCAAGTAGCCCTCCAAAGATCAGGCACAACACTTACCTCAAATTAACTTCAAAAAGAAATAATGTAAACTCTCCAAAGGACATGTCGACTCATTAAGATGGGAAACTATTAATTATATCCAACTCGAATTTCATTTTACACAGATATTTTCAATCATACATCTGAAGTATAACAGAAAGTGCAAAAAACAAGAGTAGAAGCCTCTCAACCAGCGTGGGAAGGAGGAGGAGAAACGAGTTGTTTTGCCACTGATTTTAGGTTATTTATCCTCACACGTGTGTCTGATATTAAGTGTTCTGAAGTAAGGCTTCCAAAGTCAGTGGAAAAGCTGAGAATAAGTTCTCCATACCATGATACACGCTAACCGAAGTTACAAGATAGAATCTGTTAATTTGGGGTAGCATATGATGTGCTTTAGCGATGAAAATTGGTGGAGAGACTAAAGAGCATGAAATCTTCAAGACCTAGAAAACGTTTTGGAAAATTCTATCGAGATGAAAAGTTATTAAAATAATTATTATTTTTAATGAGGTCCTAAGTCTAAACTTAGGAAAATAAAAATATTAATGTGTATTAATAAAGATAAGGATGAGAAGCTTCTAACAGACAAAGATCAATCATTGATTCATCAACAAGAAACGTATAAGAGAAGGCTTGAGGGTCAGTTGGAGACACACTGAGGGAGACCAGTTAGTTCGATTTCTAGAGCGGGGTTTGCTGAGAAATTCGAACTAAAGGTCTAGATTGTAGCAAGATGTAGCGAGTGTGGAGTAGAGAGGTAGGGACAGTGCTAGAGGATCAGCGCAGATATCAGAATGTAGAAGAAAAGCCACTCAGGAAGACGCAAAGACAGTAGCACTGCGCAATCATTAGAGGGCCTGCATGGGTGATGCAGAGAAGCCCAGTGCTGACGCAGAGAGGCAGATGGTCTGGGAGCTGCGCAAAGGCTAGCTGGTCTGACGCTAAGCCTAGGAGAGGTGCCAATCCTTAGCACAATGGAGTAGCAGAAAGGAAGAATAGGACTATCGTGGAAGCAACTAGAGCCATGATGTATGATCAAGATATGCCAAAATTCATGTGGGCAGAAGCATGCAACATGGTAGTCTATGTCGACAATAGAACTCCTCATAGGGCATTGGGAAAGATTACTCTAGAGAAAGTATTCACTGGAAAGACTCCTAAAGTAAGCCATTTCAGGATATTTGGGAGCTTAGCATATTGTCGTATACCCGAGTAGAAAAGGAAGAAGTTAGATCAAACTGTAGAGAAATGATACATAGTGGGATATAGCGAGAACATTAAGGCATATAGAATCTATCTTTCAGGGAGGAGAAAGGTAGTAGTTCAATGAGACGTGAAGTTCATGGAAGATAGGGCCTTCAGAAAATCTCGAGAAATGCCTTCCAAGGAGCAGTGAAAAGATGAGTCGTTGGTCAAACCACTTCAACCAACGAAAGCCAAGAATTCTTCCTCAGAACATGAATAATCACAGGGGGAGAAGAAGCTGATAGGAGCACTTGCTACCAAAGGAAGAACGAGTAGGGAACTTCGATAGATTCTGCGAGATGCAGAAGATTTCATCGGTGCACCAAGAAACAATAAAAGGGAGTGAAAACAACCAAATAGATATCAAGCATTAGTAGCTCAGGATGGGGAGTCTTCCAATTTTTAGGAGATTGCTCAATATCAAGTTTGGTTGGATGCGATGGTAGAGGAATACAACTCTATAATGGTGAACGATGTTTGGGAGGTAGTGCCTAGTCCTCAAGACATATCAGTGGTAGGTTCGAGATGGATCTACAAGATTAAATACGTTGTAGACAATAGTGTGGAAAAATACAAAGCCAAGTTTGTGGCTAAGGGGTATGCTCAAAAGGAAGGAATTGACTACGAAGGGACTTTCACCCCAGTAGTTAGGTATACATCTATCAAAACCATGATATCTCTTGCAGCACAAATAGGATGGGAGATTCATCATATGGATGTCAAAACGACATTCCTAAACGAGGTAATAGAAGAGGTGGTATACATTGAATAGCCAGAAGGCTTTAAGACACATGAGAAGAAGTCTCTTGTACGCTGATTGAGGGAAGCCTTGTATGGGCTGAAACAGGCACTTAGAGCATGGTATGGTCAAATTGATGGCTACTTATAAAAGATGGGATTTGTCAAGAGTGACACAGATCCAAATCTCTACTATCTGATTGTAGAGAATGAGCCTCTAATCCTAGTATTATATGTGGATGATCTCTTCCTGACAGGATCATCCTAGTTCATCGAGGACTGCAAGAAGAATCTAGCCACAAAATTCGACATGAAGGATTTGGGACAGATGCATTATTTCCTGGGGTTGGAAGTTGGCAGCAAAAGGGGGAGATCTTTCTTGGACAAGGGAGATATGCTACAGAGATTCTGAAGAGATTCAAGATGCAGGATTGTAGACCCATGGCTACTCCAATGATCACCAACTAGAAGAAAATTGATGCATCGGAAGACAAGGATGTTGATCCCACTTATACAGACAGCTCATCGGATCCCTGATGTATCTGGTCAATACAAGGCCAGA
Source organism: Pinus taeda (assembly GCA_000404065.3). Lineage (NCBI taxonomy): Eukaryota > Viridiplantae > Streptophyta > Pinopsida > Pinales > Pinaceae > Pinus > Pinus taeda. The sequence continues at coordinate 51,238 of APFE031508040.1, forward strand.
TATTTATTACACTGTCAACACCCTTAGTCAATTTATTGGTGGAACCGAAGAGGGCGCACTAGGAAGCAACCAAACATGTTCTCAGATATATACAGGGAACAGTCGGTTATGGACTCTTGTACACCAGGAGTAAGGATATCAGATTGAGTGGATTTACTGATGCAGATTGGGCTAGAAGTTCAGTGGATTGGAAAAGTACCTCCAGGTACTGTTTCAACATTGGATCAGGAATGACCTCCTGGTGCAGTGGGAAACATAAATTCATAGCTCTGAGCTCAGCTAAAGCAGAATATATGGCTGCAAGCACAGCTTCGTGTGAATCCATATGGCTTAGAAAACTACTTGTGAACCTATTCAAAAGAAAGATGAAAGCGACCAGGATCATGTGTGATAATCAGAGTTGCATCAAGCTTTCCAAGAATCCAATATTCCACGTTGGTCAAAGCACATTGATATTCGGTGTCTCTTTGTCATATATTGTGTCCAACGAGGAGCTGTATAGTTGAGCTACACTCCAACAGGAGAACAGATGGCAAACATCCTTACCAAGGCCCTTGGAAGAACAAAGTTTAATTATTTTAGGAAGAAGATGGGGATGATAAAGAATCTATTTCAGTAGTAGAAATGGATACGATATTGCAGTGAAGATGCATTGTTGGGAAGAAGGATCAGCAACAGCACGAATGTAGAGGGAGTTGCAGTGTTGGGAAGAAGGACCAGCAGTAGCACAGATACAGAGGGAGTTGCAGTATAGAAGTAGTGTTAGGCCCCTATACTACTAGTGTCACCCCTTATTGTTATTAGTACAAACCACTTATTATATTGATGTACCCATGTAATGCCCATATTGTTACTATTGTGCCCCATAGAAGCCCACTATT
>APFE031508040.1:55602-89996 GCA_000404065.3 Pinus taeda
GTTCATTTATGTAATGTAAAGGAGGTTTCCCCCTCGAAGAGGCTGAATTCTAAGGCGTGGATCTCTCTTTTCTATCTTTTTGTGAGCTGGTTTCATAACAAGTAGCAGTGGCAGTGGTAGAGCCATGGGTAGCAATACAAGATGCAACAGTACAGAGGATGTTGGACGGGGAGGCCTAGCATCAGCACAGGTATAGGTGTCGTATAACCATAGTGATGTTTAGTGTGGAGTATTACTATAGCACATTCCTCGCTAAGAGGGAGTGTTGATTTGGGGTTGCATCGTATGTGCCCTAGCCATGAAAATTGGCGGAGAGACTAAAGAGCATCATATCTCTAAGACCCAAAAATCGTTTTGGAAAATTCCATCCAGATGAAAAGTTATTAAAATAATTAATATTTTTAATGAGGTCTTAAGTCTAAACTTAGGAAAATAAAAATATTAATGGGTATTAATAAAGATAAGGATGAGAAGCTTCTAAGAGAAGAAGATCAAGTCTATTTTAATCTTAGTTGTTGACTATGGACTTAATCTCGGCCCTTTATTCATCAACGGTAAAAGTATAAGAGAAGGTTTGAGGGTCAGTTGGAGATACACTGACGGAGACTAGTCAGTTCGATTTCTCGAGTGCGGTTTGCTAAGAAAATCGAACTAGAGGTTTGGATTGCAGCAAGAGGTAGCGAGTATAGAGCAGAGAGGCAGGGACAATGCTAGAGGATCAACACAGAGATCAGAACGGCAGAAGAAGAGCCACTCAGGAAGATGCAGAGGCAGCAAGACTGCACAGTCACTGGAGGGCCTGTGTGGGTGACGCAGAGGCCCAATGCTGATGCAGAGAGGCAGAGTGTTGACGCAGAGGGTCTGGAAGCTACGTAGAGGCTATCTAGTTTGACGCTAAGCTTAGGAGAGGTGCCGGAGAATTTATCTCAGTGGGGTGAGCTAGTTTGGCACCCAGTGTACTAAAAAAAATTGTTTAATAATAAAATTCTCCTCTGCTGCACTGGTTTTCTCGCATTGGGTTTTTCCAGGGACAATTGTCCAAAATATTTGTGTTAATGTGTTTGATCCTTGTGCATGTATTTGTTTATGTATTAGGGTGTGATATCTGTAGTAGAATTTATTTTAATATTTACTAAAGGGTTTTCGTAAATAACTTATTGGAAAATAAGTTGGTAAAATAAATCAGTTGCTGCAATGATAGAATTTTCACAAAATCTTCTAGTCAAGCAAAGAAGGTAGATACCTCCTAACGTTCCACACCTGTAAATTACAAAGGTACAGATAGGTAGAAAGTTGCAGATATGTGGAAGGCACTGAAAATTTCAAAAGTGTAGATAGTTTGACTCCGCCGACTATAGAAGGAGGAAAGTGCTACGAGTTTGTTTCAAAACGGATCTCATCAAGGAGGTTTTGACTTGGTCTTGGAGTATGTTAAATTATGGTATGTTCTATGCTTAGTGCAATTTACTTATTTTTCTTTTATTAACCACAGATTAGCAATCATATATACATTAAGTAAAGTGCATATAGAACATTAAATGATCAACCGAAAACAAGCCAAAACAAGAGACACAAGATGTGGTGGCTAGCCAGGGACAAACCCCAATTTGGGGAAATCCTTTGATCAAATCTTCTTTTATCTTCAATAGTTCAGCAGAGAGAAATAGTACAAAATCTAAATTCTGTAATTTTATATCAGCAACAACAAACCCTAGATCAGCGAAATCAAACTTGGTCAAACTAGTTGAAATTGACCTCTAACATACTTGGTCAATTTCCGGCCAACTTGTCCTCGAATAGCCTGAAGAAACAACCCTTGAACAACCCCAAAAGTTCAGTCAATTTGCAGATTTTTGAAGTCAACTGCAGCCCTAAACTAGGGCAGTGAATACCGGTCAAATCAGAGGTCATATCACCTCGATTTTCGCGCCAAAATTGTGGCCTGCCTAAGAGAGGCAACCACACCCAATCCGCACTTCTTGAAAAGTCAACGCTTGGTCAACGCTAGTCAAAGCGATGACCTGCTGCTCTAGCATCCTTTCTGCGTCTTCTTTGCCCTATGATGTCTTCCTTTTAGCCACACGTGAGAGAGAGAGAGAGGGGCTCCTTTTATGCACAGGAGAGAGAGAGAGAGAAGATGAGTGAATTGAATTGTCCAAATGAGGAGAATGCTCCTTGTATTTATATGCAAACATTGAGGTTGAATAGACATGATTGTTGGGCTTCTAAGCCTACATAATTTTGTTGGCCGACAAATGATTTATCTTGTGATTTACGCCGAAGAATTTCTCTTAAACTTGAAATGGATCACAGAAGCTTCAATTCAAAAATTTGTCCATAATAAAAATAAATTCATATTTCCATAAATACTTATCGGAATCGGATGATCTTTAGATCAATCCTACACTTCTCGATGAGAGGAATCTAGGAAAAATATCAGAATCCATAAATAAGGTGATCCACGTGGAGTTTGGCCCTAGTTTCCAATTTTAACACTCCCTCTCAACTAGAGAGAACTTCATCTGTAATCCATCAGACCGTCGCTGCTATCCATCCATCAAATGCGCTATCTTGTACAGCTTGACCCCACTCTGCTCTGCTCGAACTATGAAGAAGAATAAATGATCGAGGATGTATCATACCATCCTCCACTGACCTAAAGTTAGTCTCAGAGTGTGAACCACTCTCACTAATCTCAGATCAGTATCATTGGTCCTAGATCAATGGAGGTCATCCTAGCATAAGGAGTACGGTAGATATAGCGATGCATCCATTGATAGTACTACTATGGTCCCTATCATCATTTCCCTGCTCATTGATTAGATGAGAGGTACTTCCCATGAGTCCCAGACTGCATGGGTAGGATGACTCGACAGGAGAACTAATTATCCTGTCCACAAGAGAACGAATCATTCTATCCAGTGGATGCCACGAAGAACTAATCATCCTGGCCTATAGGAGAACTAATCATCCTGCTCCACAGTCACCACGAAGAACGAATCATCCTGGCCCATAGGAGAACTAATCATCCTGTTCCACAATCGCCACAAAGAATGAATCATCCTGGCCCATAGGAGAACTAATCATTTTGTTCCATAGTTGCCACAGGGTGCCAGAGGGGAAGGTTGAACCTTTACCCTGTACATAGTACACCACCAGGGAATGATGAGTCGCCCTGTGGTCACATGTCACTCCAAGAAGTACCCCACGCCCCCTGGAGCTCCTAGAGCTCAATACATCATACTCTACCCTCATAAGAGGGTCTCTGAACAACACCAAGTCGTTCTCAGAAAGTCAAGAATTTGACCTTTCCCAAGGGGTTTGTCAAAATGTCAGCAATTTGTTCATCTGTACAGATATGTTGGAGTCTTATAGCTCCCCGCTGAACCATATCTCAAATATAGTGGTACATGATATCGATATGCTTGGAGCAATCATGGAATACAAGATTCTCTGATAAACGAATCCCACTCTAGTTGTCACATAGGATCACGGTGGTATCCAATGTAAATCCAAACAGCTCACTGAAGAGCTTTCGTAAGTAGATTGCCTCGCAGGAGGCCATAGAGGCAGTAATTTCTTCTGCCTCGACAGTGCTCAAAACTACAAACTTCTGCTTCCTGCTCATCTAGGATATCAAGGCAGATTCCAAAGAGAAACAACACTCAGAAGTGCTTTTACGGTCCACCACACTGCCTACCCAATCAGCATCAGTATATCCAAGTAGTCTCACATCTCCGACAATGTATCTTAACCCATGAGTAATTGTGCCATGAAGATATCTCAACATATTCTTGGCACCAATCCAATGTATGTGGTGAGGTTCAATCATATGTTGACTCAATGTGTTGACTACAAAGCATATATCTTGACGGGAGTTCACCAAGAACATCAATGCTCCAACGAGTTGATGATACTCAGTAGCATTTCGTAACACAGGTCCAGTAGAAATACCACTTAACTTTTTGAAGTCAAGTTCCATCAGGGTAGTTACGGGGTTGCAGTCCACCATACCGAATCTTTCCAATATTTTCACCACATATTTTCCTTGAGATAGGAAAATCTCCCTTGGCTTCTGCTAGACTTCTAGTCCTAGGAAGTAGTGCATAAGTCCTAGGCCTTTCATCTCGAACTCAAAAGCCAACTCCCTCTTACATTTGTGAATGAGAGGGTTTGCACTTGTTAGAAAGAGGTCGTCAACATACAACACTAGTATGAGAGGTTTGTCATCTTCAACCTTAAAGTAAAGGTTAAGTTCGGCTTCACTCCTAGTGAATACCAACTTTATCAAGTAGCTATCGATCTTTTCATACCTTGCTCAGGATGCTTGTTTCAGCCCATAGAGGGCCTTCTTCAACTGGCACACATGAGATTTTCAATCATAAATCTCAAACCCTTTGGGTTATTCCACGTAGACCTCCTCTTTGATCAAACCATGTAAGAACGCAGTCTTGACATCCATCTGATGTAGGTTCCATCCTTGCGAAGCAGCGAGGGCTATGATCGAGCAGATGGTGGTGTATCAGGCAACAAGTGCAAATATCTCATCATAGTCTATACCTTCCTTCTGAGAGAAGCCACGAGCGGCAAAATGAGCCTTATATTTTTCTGCACTTCCATCAACTGCATGCTTTATCTTGTAAAGCCATTTTGAGGTGACAACAAATTTGTTCAGAGGTCGGGGGACCACATCCCAAACATCGTTTTTCATGATGGACTCATATTCCTCAGTCAATGCATCCTTCCATACTTGATGCTTGACGACATCAGTGAATGATGAAGGCTCATTTTGGATGATCGTGCTCATGATGGTCAGGTATCCCTGATACCTGTTTGACTTCTTACTTTCACAGAAGGTTCCTCAGGGTGCAATGTGTCCTTCAACATCATCAAGTGTCCCCCTAAGCCATGAAGGCCTCTCCCTAGAAGAGGAAGGCTCAGACGGAGGGGGATCAATAGGATCCATAGGTTCTTCCACATTAGGCATCGTTTCTTCTTCCTTTTCCTTTGGTTCCCTAGTGTCAGCTTCTTTAGATCCTCTTTGAGTAGGAATATTGTCTACTTTGCTAAGAGCCATATCTTCATCAAAGGTAACATCATGGCTAATTTCGACTTCCCTTTGACCAGCCACATAGATTATGTAGCCCTTAGTATTTTCGCTATAACCCACGAAGATTCCTTTCTTTCCAGATGCACCCAATTTATTTCTTTTCTCCTTTGGTACATGAAAATATATAGGGCTTCCAAAAATTCTAAAATGAGATATGTCAGGTTTCTTACCAATGAACATTTCTTCAGGAGTCTTGGAACCCAATGCTTGATGAGGGCATTGATTTTGTACATATACGGCGGCGTTTGCAGCTTCAGCCCATAGAAACTTCGGAAGTTTTTGATCATGGAGCATAGCACGAACAACATCCACAATTGTGCAATTCTTCCTTTCTGCCACACCATTTTTCTCAGGAGTATATGGTGTAGTAGTCTCCCTCTTAATTCCAGCCTCTTTACAAAAGTCATGAAACTCATTGGATTCATATTCAGTCTCATTATTAGTTCTTAAGATCTTGATCTTCTTCTTAGTTTGATTTTTGATCAAGGCTTTGAAGTGTTGAAACCATGAAAACACTTCATCCTTCTTTTTCAAGAAGTATATCCAAGACTTGCGAGAATTATCATCTATAAAAGTGAGATAATATAAATATCCTCCCAAGGAGTTCACGGGCATCATACCTGATATCTCTGAGTGAACTAACTGCAATATATAGGAGGTCTTGCTTTGGCTCGAGGGGAATGTTCCACTTTTGAGATTTCCTTTGACACATACCGAGCATACACCTTCTTTCTCTACTCAGAATTTGGGCATCCTTGTCACCATCTTTCTTACATCGGGTAGAGCTTTATAATGAAGGTGAGCAAACCTTCGGTGCCATAGTTCAGACTGAAGAATTGTGTCACAAGACATGATACCTAGCGGACTTCCTCTGACCTGATATAATGAATCAACTCGAAACCCAAGAGTGAAAGCATCTTTAATATTATTTTTCCATACACGTACCTTACCATCGCTGAAGGTCACCTTGTAGCCTTTGTCTTCCATTGCTGAAATGGACACCAGGTTCTTTTTGAGATCAGGTACATATAACACATCTTGTAGATGAAGTTTATTTCCCTGATTCAATTGAAGAGTGACATTTCCAACGCCTTTCACGGGATATTTTGTATTATCTCCAAGAACGATTTCCAAGTTGGTTTCTTTCTCTTTCAGATCATAGAGAGCTTCTTTGTAACCAGTGAAGTGCCTTGAGGCACCACTATCAATAAGCCAATTTCCCAACAAGTCCGAGGGAGTAGTAGTAGATAGAGCTGCTAGTAAATAATATTCATCTTGCTTATTGTTCACAGTATTAGATTCATACCTGGAATTTCTTGCCTTCTTGAATGGTTGTCCTCTTCCTTGATTTTCGGCTCTTCTTTTACCTCTTCCTTTTGTCCTGTCATTCCTTTGATTGCCTTGAGAGGGATTTTGATCATCGTCCCAGTGAGAGTCCCTTTTATCAGGGCACTCCCTTGAATAGTGACCTATTTTATTGCAATTATAACATCATCCTTTTCTTCTACCCTTTGGTCTAGCCTTTCTTTTGAATTTAGCCCCGGAATTGTTTCTTCTTTTAGTATGAGAAGAAAAAGTAGAGGGATGACCCTTAAGTATGGGCATTTCTTGTTCTTCCATCCTTGTTTCTTCTTGAATGCATCTGGCCATTAATTCCTCGAATCCAAGAATTACGTTATTGTTGAGAAGAGTAGTCTTGTTAGATTTTAGGCTTCTGTGGTAGTTCTTTGCAGTGTCATGATCCAGATTATCCACATTTTTTTGTTTATTTTGTCCTGAATACATACCATTTAGATGGTAATCCTCCAAGAGTTGTGAATGTCATTTCCCTATCAGGAATTACTTCCCCAATAGATAGGAGATCATTCTTGATCTCGGTGATCCTTAAGAAGTATGCATGCATGCTCTCATCTTTTCCCTTTTTAATTTCCTTCAGCTTATTTCTAAGAAACAAGACTTGATTTGCATCATTAACTTTAAATAAACTCACTAGTCTATCGTAGATTTCCTTGGAGGTGTTTAGGTCGGAAACGTAGGCCACCAAGCGCTTGTCGATAGAGTCCCAAATGATCTTCCCTGCTTTGACTTCTCCCTTGGTCCATTTGTTCTAGCAGTGGCGGATGCATTTGATGGAGGCTCAACAATTATACCTCTCACATGGTCCAACACTTCCTGTTCTTCCAATGTTAGATCAAGAGATATCTTCCATTCGTGGTAGTCAGACTTCTCATGGAGTTTGTCTTCAGTGGGGAAGTGCATTGAGGACCCCATGGTTTGTTTTAGATAGCATTGCCAACCTTTTCTTCGGTGATTGCTCTTGCTCTTGCTTGGGCTTTGCCTTCACCTCAGGTCTGATACCATGTTAAATTATGGTATGTTCTATGCTTAGTGCAATTTACTTATTTTTCTTTTATTAACCACAAATTAACAATCATATATACATTAAGTAAAGTGCAGATAGAACATTAAATGATCAACCGAAAACAAGTCAAGACAAGAGACACAAGATGTGGCAGCTAGCCAGGGACAAACCCCAATTTGGGGAAACCCTTTGATTAAATCTTCTTTTTATCTTCAATAGCTCAGCAGAGAGAAATAGTACAAAATCTGAATTCTGTAATTTTATATCAGCAACAACAAACCCTAGATCAAGAAAGTCAAACTTGGTCAAACTAGCTGAAATTGACCTCTAACATACTTGGTCAATTTCCGGTCAACTTGTCCTCGAACAGCCTGAAGAAACAATCCTTGAACAGCCCCAAAAGTTCAGTCAATTTGCAGATTTTTGAAGTCCACTGCATCCCTAAATTAGGGCAGTCAATACCGATCAAACTAGAGGTCAGATCACCTCGATTTTCATGCCAAAAATTGTGGCCTGCCTAGGATAAGCAACCACACCCAATCCGCACTTCTTGGAAGGTCAACGCTTGGTCAACGCTAGTCAAAGAGATGACCTGCTGCTCTAGTGTCCTTCTTTCTCCGTCTTCTTTGCTCTAGGATGTCTTCCTTTCAGCCACACATGTGTGAGAGAGAGAGGCTCCTTTTATGCGTAGGAGAGAGAGAGAGAAGATGAGTGAATTGAATTGTCCAAATGAGGAGAATGCTCCTTGTATTTATATGCAAAAGTTGAGGTTGAATAGACATGACTGTTGGGCTTCTGAGCCTACATAAGTTTGTTGGCAAACCTTGACAATTTGTCCATAATCAAAATAAATTCATATCTCCATAAATACTTATCGAAATTAGATGATCTTTAGATCAATCCTACACCTCTCGATAAGAAGAATCTAGGAAAAATATCAAAAGCCATAAATAAGGTGATCCACATGGAGTTTGGCCCTAGTTGCCAATTTAAACAGAATAGCACAAAGGTCTAGGGTCTTGGTCTTCATATTCGTCAATTGAAATCTCTATAAGAAGAAGAATTTGTTCAGGTTTTCCTCTCAAGAAGGAGAGGTTTTAGCGCTAATTGATAACCTATATTTTGTGTCTCTTGTGTCTTTATGGTTTATGCATTGGTAGTTGTTTGATAAAAAACACTAATAACCTAAATAAAAGAAGATCCTAATCTAAAGAAGTAAAAAACACTCACAAGCAGTTACTAATAGAAGAGAAATCACTTAATTGTTATGTCCTAGATTTCTTAACAACTTGACCCAGTGATAATGTTAGACATTAAGTTACAATATATCTACCATATTGAGCTAGAAATTGGGGACTTGACCCAATCAAAATGTTGAACATTACGTTACAAGATCTCTATCATACTGAGCTGGAAATTGGGGGTTGACTCTCAAGACAAATAATGCAACATTAACTTCAAATAAAACCAAGACATCCTAAAAGTATCATCTTCCAAAGTTTTGAAATAAGTGATGGTGTCACCCCTCATATGCAATACCCATTATACGCAATATAAATAATAACACAACATACCATTTTTGAAAATGGGTGTAAAGAGTGCCCATTACGCATCCACCATACATGACCACTCCACGGCCTTCCGATTGTCTTTTTTGACAATTTGTTTGTGCTAATTTATTATACTTTTCAACATATTATCAAGACTCTGGAAAATTACCATGACATATTCCCTTGATTCTAATACATTAATAAGGTGTCATTTTCCTTTTTCTTGACTCAGGTCACACATTTAGGATTACTTCTCAATTTAAGACACCTTCTCAGTGACTTACTCGAGCCCTAATCTATATGTATTATGCCTTGCATATGGTAAGATATGCCACCTTTCGAGCCAAATCCATTTGGACATGCTTTTCAAAAGATTTAGTTGATCAATTTAGATCTAGTTAATCAATTTAGGCATTTGAAAAAAGTTAGATTCGTTACCATATTAATTTTTTAATGCAATAGAAACATATAATTAACATGCATTAAACTAAAATTTCAGTCAGTTTAAGCATTAATCCGTGTTAATGCGTTAACAATCATATATATCTGGAAACTCAAAATTCAAGAAGTTAATCTTAAGACTTTATAAGTATACTAGACGAAAAGAAAACTATACCAGGACATGCATGCCGGAAATTATCGCCGGTAATTAAGTACGAAAAAAGTAAAACTGTTGGGTCTAACTATTGTTTTAAGTACGAGGAATCAAAACACACCTGTGGCCAAACTGGTATAATGATTGGAGTGTGAAACGCAAGATGCCTACGTCTCGATTCCTTATGTTTGTCAAACAATCTGTTTAAATCACGAAACAATTGTCCCATTCGTGAAGGTTCTTCACCAGGAGTTAGTGGGCGTAATAGAAAATGACTTCGAGAACCATCTGAACCAACTAGTGTCAATCGACGGAAGTTGCTTCCATGTCTTCGCACTATCTGCAAATCAGCCCCAATTCTATCCAACTTCACTGAATGATCAGGTGCAAAATCCTGCAAGATACCAATGAAAGTTAATTAGTACCCATAATCCCATCGCTGTGGATGGTACACCCACAGAACGAATAATGACTCACACAATAATACTTTCTTTATAAATGAACTTTCTCAGAAACTGTTCCGGAATTTGAATTTTCATCAAACTAAAATAATAAGCCATGAAACTGTAGGATGAAAAGGCAAATTAAACATGCATTGTCAGCTTGGTAGAGTAAGTAGGCAGAAGTAAAAAAAAAAGAGGGCAAGAGGATAAGTGGGTTTAGGCCCAAGCATTCTACACTGGATTATGGTATCCAGTTCAGACACATTGTTGAAAAGGTTTGGGAGGACAAAGAAGAAGTATTATGTTGCTTTGTTGACTTCAAAAAAACATATAACACAGTCCCTAGAGATAAGTTGTGGCTTAAAATAGAAGAATTTGAAATTCATTTGCATTATAGAGTAGCTAACCATAGACTTTATAAAGAGGTGAAAGTCAAAATTAGAACCTCAGCGGGTATTTCAGAAAGCTTTAGAAGTGACATTGGAGTCCAGCAAGGTTGCCTTCTATCACCTACTCTTTTTGGCTTATATATAGAGTGACTAAATCTACAAGGTGGAGATGGTGTTCCGTTGGGGGAGTTGGTGATAAAACTTCTTTTATATGCTGATAATCTTGTATTGATTTTTCTCTAATAAAAGGAAGTAGAGCCAACATAAGTTCTTCTTTGAAAGCAACATTCTTGAAGAATTAAATGAATACAAGTACCTCGAGGTTGATTTCAACAACAAATTTAATTGGGAGGAGTGCAGACATAAGAGAAATTTAGGAGGGATTGAAAATGATTAAAGTGCTTTTTTGACTCCCATTTTGTCCAATGATGCTATATGGGTGTGAATTGTGGGTTAGCAGTACCCCCGCCTGAAAATGAAAACAAATTGAGAAAATCCAAAAACACTTGACCATGAGCAAGTTCAAAATAAAAAGTTCAGTACCTTATGAGATAATGTTGAGTGAAACTAGAGCAACTCCCATTAAAGCAATTGCTATGGTGCAACTCATAAGATATCTAAAAAGAATTGAGCAAATGGGAGTAGATAAATGGCCTAATGTTATCTTCAATGAAGACATGAGTGAAAGAAAGAGAACATGGATGAGACAAAACTACACATGGATGCAAAAATGGAATATCTACCTCAATGCTTGTCCCACAAATAGCAATGAGCTAAAGAATTTTGTTATGGAACAGTTTCATAAATGGGTATGGGGAAAAGAGTTGGGTACAAAGAAGTACTACATTGAGGAATTCAACCTTATGTGTGATCTACAACAAAAGGAGTTCATTGGAGCTAGCATTTTGTGGAGGGCAAAGGTTATTATTGCTCAATTAAGAACCAACTCACATAAACTTTGGTGTGAAATGGGACAGCAAAAAATGCGGAAAGAAGCTTGCTAAGAACATGAGTAAATTTTGCACTTGTGGGGCAATGGAATCTGAAAAACATTTCATTTTGGAATGTGATGCATTCAAAGACATCAAAGAAAGTTATGGGAATATGTTAGCATGGGTTTCTTGGCATTGTCTTTTCAACTAGAAGATTGTTGCAAAGTTGGGTCAGTTCATCATCAATTTGAATAAGAAAATGATTGAAATGCAAAAGGTGAAAAACAATGAACTAATGACCCATAGACTAGTTTAAATCTAGTAGATGTTAATATATCATATCATTTCATTTCTGTGCATACTCTTCACTATTTAATTCAATAAATTGAATATGAAGTTAACTCATAGAACATTCCCTAAACCTGTGCAAAAAAATTCAGAATATGCATTCCTGCATGGAAACGGCAAATAAAAAAGTTTTATTTTCGTATTTCACAAAACGCTGGTATACCGTGCAAATTGTCAAATGTGCATAAGAAGTTCCATACCTGTTCTACAAGGTACTGTCCTGGAACTTCCATATCAACCACATGGAACTTATTCAGGACATTGCTTTCTTCCTCTAATTTCAAGAAAGCAGAAAATCTATCTTCCACGTTGATTTGCAGAACATTCTTCCAATGTCTCAAACGCTCAGTCAAATCTGAGAGCGTAGCTGGAAATGTCGATGTACTGGCCGGATCAAGATCTCGCTCAAAGTCCCGTTTGTACTCATTCACAAACTTAACATTTTCGTTCATGCCGCCTGATGGAAAGAAATCCCTACACAACTTCGAAAGCTCATTCTTGAGGGATTTGGGAACCTCTGCTGTTGTCACGGTAGGATACTTGTAACATCGGTGCACGAGTGCATGGACTTCAGAAAGAAGTTTCTCTTCAGGAAAATGGATAAATCTTTTACCAATTTCATTTAGAAAAACCTGGAAAAACATGTATGTGAGACGTTACTGAACTAATAAACAAACCGGAGTAGAGAAAGAACCCATATACATTCAACAATCAGTTCTGCATTTCAATGAAAACAAATAATTAAAAATCAATAAAATATGTTAGAAATGTGTTGCTCTTTATGGCCTATGTTGGTAAGAAAAACGCTGATGACTCCATTGTGACATTGTGTAATGTAAGATTGCATGATCAATCTTTCTCTGTGCATTAATTAAATGTAAGGTGTGTTTTCAAGAACAAAAAAGATCGTTTTATGATTTCCAATTAGTTGTTGTATCGACAGGCGGAATGATCATGCCATGTGGCCTCTTTAGCAGTAGAGCACTGTGTGCCCACTTACCACTTTAATAACATAATGAGGGTAAATGGGAATGTAAGAAGCGGGAAGAATAAGTAGGTATTCAGTTTTATGTTTAATGGATTCAATTTCTTGCGTACATAATCATTTCCTACATTCTAGGGGATATTTTTAAATTTTAGGACGCTGGAAGTGAGAGGAACACCACGTTAATGATCACTTGCAGATTGCGAGTAGCGATGGTATTTTGGTATTTTTAGTTAGTGTAATTGGTGTCATTTGAAAATATTTCATGGTTTGCTACTGTTAGAAATGGCTTGAGGAGAACCGTGCCCAATTTTGGAAGAGGATTTGCTAGAGTGCTGCGTTAGACCCCAACATGTTGGCAATTGATCCACTTCAGTACTAGTTTCATTGAAGCCCAACCTTATGCCCATACATTTGGTATTATGAAGGTTATGAGGCAAACACCAATGGAGGTTTAAGGGTTTTCATTATTTATAATATGATATCCAGTTTTGATCCCCAGATTTTAATTTATTTAACATGATATCCAGTTTTGATCTCCAGATTTGTATCATATGCGTATATGATGAATGGGTAAAAGCTGAGCAATATAATATGTAAGATTGTACTTTGAATGATTATTAAAAAGAAAGACTACAAAATTTAAAAGAGGGCAAAAGAATGGAGGGTGCGACTCCACATAGGGGAAAGACGAGGGCAGACCATACAAGAGAGACAAAAGAATGAGGCTATAGTTGAAAGGCAAAGGTGCTTAAGCAGGCTAAGGAAAAGAACCTTAGTATGTGACTTAGCCTAATCCAAGGTTCGTGCAACCTTAATCATGTCCCTTGATTATTAATTAATCTATGTCTTTTATTATGAAGCATTTAAATTCTGAAACAGTTAAAAATTATATATTAATGATTAAAATGATTGATGGTTTTGTTAAGCAGGGCATTAGCTTAAACAAGCCATTGGCACCTTTTTGAGAAGGGGCATCATCTTTGATCGTGCCCCAATTAATTAATTACATAACATTGCTTTGCTCTTGAAAATACGCTTTGTCCTCGAAGCATACGTGACGATGGTTGTTTTTTGCAAAAAGTTTCCGTCTCCTAGGGGGCTTCTTTTCATGGTAGATTCTTCCATTTGATAAGGTATTTTTTAATTGCTCGAGATTGCAACTTCTTTTCCCTGGTGGTAACAATTCCTTCTGGTTCTAAGATGAACTTGCCTTCATCATACAATATTGGAAGTGTTGTCTTTGCTGATTGGTATCTGCCCAATGCCATTTTAAGACACGATACATGGAAAATGTTGTGAAATCGACTAATGTCTGGAAGTCTTATGTTGTATGCTACTTAGATGATCTTTTTGTTAATCAATATGGTCCATAAAACTTTGGTGCCAATTTGTTTTTCCCTTATTGTTTTAGGGATAATTGTTTGTAAGACTAAAGTTTAACAAATGCCCATTCTCCAACTTCAAATTCTCTCTCTGTTCTGTGTCAGTTGACCAGTTGCTTCATGCAATTTCTTGCAATACTTAGATTTTCTTTTAATCTTTGAAAAGCTTCTTGCGGAAGTGTGATAAGTTGAATTGTACCACCATTCAGCGAGATGTAACCACTGAGCCTATTTATTTTGTTTCTCTGTTGCATAACAACGAAAGTAAGCTTCTAAGCACTTATTGACAATTATGTCTGACCATCTGTGTAAGGCATAAAATTTCACCAGATATGTGTAGGGCATAAAATTTCACCAACAACATGCCAATCAAGTTTAAACAAAATTTACCAAATTTAATTGAAGATACATACATGTATATTCCGTTTGAAGCCGATTCCAAGATGTCATTGCTCCTCTTCTACTACCAAACCAAATGTTTCCTCCCAACCTATCTGGTTCCCAGATCTAGAAGACTTCAAAATTGAGGTCTTATGGCTCTTGTGCCCAAAACCTCAAGAACAATGCTCAAATCTCCATTCCTCAATTAATTCCACCCTCAAAATTCCCTTTAACTTTGGCTCTTTGTTTTCGTTAGAAGATTTCCTTCCCGTGTGTTCTAGACAAAAAAAATCCTACTCCCTTATTCAAGATTTTCCTTGATATTTCCCCCCTCTTTTCATGGTTGTGAATGGACTTTAAAGTGTTCTCAAGCAGTCACCGATTCCCCTGCCTCTGATATTAGTGGACTTGGCTTTAACAGTGACAACCAAGTACACAAAGGTATTTACACGTATTCAAGAGGTTTTTTACACACAGTAGCTTGAACTATTATAATTCTATTGTTCGTTAATATTTTGGTGATAGTTTACATCAACGTTCTCTTACCCTTTTTGCTTGTATAGTATATATATTATCATTTCTCATTTTGTTTGCTTAAAATTATTACATATTATAATTTTTTTATTAATATATATTTATAATTATTTTATTTTGTATATTATATTTGTATTTCCCTTGCTATTTGTACAACACATTTCCTTTACCATTTATGTTGTATAGTTATATATATATTTTGAGTTAGGTATTCACTTAGAATTTTTAATAATTAATTCGTTTGTTATTTAATTGAGATTTTTATAATAAATTTGTACGTATATTATCGTAGTGCATGTGATGCATGTATATGTAGCTATCATATTTATGCCTCGTATCCATATGTTAATATTTCTATGCTACCCATAATTTGAGATGGGTCGTTACATGTCTGTTTGAGGATGATATGCAGAACTCATGTTGAGGTATGCTTCAATATGTTTGAAAGGCTCTTTCCAAAAATTCCCATTAAACTTGGGATCTCTATCACTAACAATGACTTTAGGAAATCCATGTAATTTGTAGACATTCTTGCAAAATATTTCGACGATCTCTTTTGCTAAATCTGATTTCTTCATTCCTATGAAGTGTGCATACTTTGTGAGTCTGTCTACTACTACAAGAATTTTATGTTTCTCTTCTGACATGGGTGATCCTTCAATCAAATTCATTGATATTTCTTCCCATTTTTGGTTTGGGATATTTAAGGGGTGGACCAACCCTGGGGTCATAATGTTCTCACTTTTATTTCGTTGACATGGATCACATTCTGTTACATATTTTTGTATATCGCAATTCATTCTCTTCCAAAAGAATGAATGGTGTGCATTATAGTAGGTTTTAAAGAATCTTACATGTCTAGCTAATAGTGAACCATGCGACTTTTTGAGAATCTTGGCTTTGAATTTGGAATTTGAACTCAGATAAAATCTTCCCTTGTACCATAGAATATTGTTTTTCCATTCAAATTTTGAATTCTGAGGAAGGCTATTAATTATATCACTCATTTTGGGATCTTTTTCATATTCATTTTGAATCTCATTAAGCCATTCAAGAACAACAACTGAGACTTCAAGTAATGATGGTTCTTCATCTTTCCTAGACAGAGCACCAACTACTACATTATCTTTCCCTTTCTTATGTAATAGATATGTTTTTAAGGCAACGATTTTTTCAATCCATTTTTGTTGTTCTATAGATAGTGTTTTCTACTGGAGGAGATGTTGAAGACTATTATGATCTGTTCGTATTAGGGACTTACTTTCGAGGTAATATTGTCTCCAGTTGGCTAACGCATGCATAATAGCAAGCATTTCCTTGTTGTATGTAGACTTGAGACATTCTTTCTTATTGAGCTTCCTGCTCTCAAACACGATTGGATGTCCGTCCTGCATTAGTAGTGCTCCTATGCCAAAACCTGAAGCATCACACTCAATTACAAATGGTTTTGAGAAGTCTGGAGTTGCTAATACAGTGGCTTTAGACATAACTTCCTTCAAGTCTTCAAAACACTTTTCTGCTTTATCATCCCATCGAAATGAGTTCTTCTTTAGAAAGTTCATTAGAGGTGTGGTTATATGGGCATAGTCTTTAATCAATCTTAATAGGTTTCGGCCATTCCCTTATAGCCTTGATTTTATTAGAATCTACTTTTACTCCTTCCTTGGATATTATATGTCCAAGATACTCTACTTCTTCCTTTCCCAAAGTGCATTTGGATTTCTTGGCATAGAATTGATGTTTTTCAAATACAGTAAGAACTTGCTCCAAATGTCGTAGGTGCTCCTTCCATGTTTTACTATAAATTAGAATGTCATCGTGATCAAAGAATACTAACACAAACTTACTTAGATATGGACGAAATAGCTCGTTCCTAGTAACTTGGAATGTTGTTGGTGCATTGGTTAAACCAAAAGGCATTACTTTAAACTTGTAATGACCTTCATGTGTTCGGAACGCAGTTTTTTCTATGTCTTCCAACCATTCTGATTTGATAATACCCTGACTTTAAGTTCAATTTTGAGAAGTATTTAGCGCCATGTAGTTCATCCAACATTTTATCAATAAAAGGAATTGGAAACTTGTTTTTAATTGTTATTTTGTTTAGTCCTCAATAATCGATGCATAATTTGAATGATCCATCTTTCTTTCAAACTAACACAACTGGAGCGGCAAACGAACTTCTACTTTTTGTGATGTTGTCATACTTTAAAAGATCTTGGACTAATCTCTCAATTTCAGTTTTTTGAGAGATTTGGACTTCGGGTGCTTCTTCGTTGACCAGATTCAAAGTTAACAATTATCATTGATGACACTATACTACATAAGTTGGTGCTCACTTCTGAATCATTTTCATCATTTGAAATGATGATACAATTTGGTTCTCAAGTGGCTGGAACCCATATAACTTGTATTTATGCCTTTCCCATTTAAATTTTATAAATTGCTTCTGATGGTTGGCAGAGTAAGTGCCTAGGGTTTGAAGCCATTGGATACCTAGGACCACATCCACTCCCCCTAATGGTACAGTTTAGAATGAAGATTCTAGATTATAGTCTTGAATCTGTAATTTGACTTTATGGCATTTCCCTACTCTTTCAATTTTCTTACCATCAACTACCATCACCTTCATGTTGCGCATGGGAAAAGTGAAAATGTTGAGTCTTTTCGCCATAGTTGAGTCGAAAAAGTTGTGGGTGCTTCCGGTATCGATCAAAACCATTACATTTCTCTTCTTGATATGTCCTTTTAACTTTAATGTATGCGGCTACAATATACCTATCATGGCTGATAGTGATACTTGCAGAATATTCTCATTATTTAGCTTTGGAGAGAATTCTGGAGAATCTTCAATTTCTTATATGTCTAATTCATCACTATCTGAATCATTAGTTGCTTCGCATTTATAAAGGTTCTTGGTCTCTTTTCCTTTAGCACACCTATGTTTAAGATCCCCTTTTACGCCACAACATTTGCACTTGCCGTCTTTCATTATTTGCATTTCCAAGTTAGTTTTTTCTCCTTCATGAAGATGTGGCGGAACATGTTTTGTGTTATCCGTGTTCACATCTTGGGAAAATATTCATCTTGAATATACTCTTTCAACCTTTGGCCACTGCATCTTTTCAATAGATTTTACCTTCTATCTGACTACCTCTATAAAAGTGATGTCATGAAGCTCGAGCTCAACGTGGAGATGGGGTTTAAGTCTCGTGGTATACGATTGAATGAGACAAGTTTCTGATAATCTAGGTACTCTCGTAGCTAAAGTTTCCCATTCTCGAGTGTATTCATCCACATCCCCTTTTTGTTGCAATCAGGGGAGTGTTGAGAAGAACTCTTCTTCTTTGACACCTTGGAACCTTTTAAAGGATGCATTTTTTAATTTCCTCCAACTAATAGCAAGTGTCGTCTTTTTCCACCACATATACCAATTATATGTTTCGCCTTCCATTTGAATGGAAGAATGCCTAATCTTTTAATCATCATTTGTCAATACCATAAATCTTAAAATATTCTTCTGCTTTATTGAACCAAGCAACGCTACATTTTGTTACTGTCAAATTTGAATAGCTCAAGTTTTTCTCTTTGTTGATATGTAGCTATCGACAGAGCAAACAAGGGGTATTGATTTGAAAATGACATATTTGTGTATGGATTCCAGAGCTGCCTATTTTGAAAATTTGTAGTACTATTTTTTTGATTAGGCGCGGAAGATGTCTATGGAGGCTCGAGTTTCTCATATGAGTCTGACGGATTGGACGAATCTGGAGAATTGAGAGGTTGAGTAGCTTCATTATTATGGGGTATTTGATCATGTGTAACCTTCATCTTGTCACAAATACATGTCAACAATACCATTGCTTGATCTACCTTATCTGAAAGCACTGCCTGATCCTTTTTAAATTCATTCTGGTTTTGCTCGAGCTGACTCTCTATTCTCTTTGTTGTATCTTGGAGTGCCTTGATTTTTTTTCCCTATCCAATCATCTTAATCTCGAGGTCTTACAATATTTTATTGAAATCGGCCATCGACATTGATGAAGCCATCGCACGGGTCTGAGGTGGAGTATATTTATCTAGCTTTTACTTTTCTTAACTTGATCCTATTTTTTTTAAATTAATCTTTTTTTAAATAATAATAATAATAATAATTATTATTATTATTTAAATAACAAATATATATATATTATATATATATATACACACACTCGTGATTAAATTGTGGTGTAATGGTTTTGTATATAGGTGTTTACATATATATATATATATATATATATATATATATATACACGGGAAAAGACAAGCGAAGTTAACGACAATAGCGGGAGAAGTGGAAGGGTCGGTGGGCAGAAGACGTGGAATGGTGGATGAGATTGGTACAATGGACAACGAAACAGATAGAGAAGTGATCAGCATAATTGGAATGCAGTGGATGAACAGAGAGGTAAACAACAACAGACGAGGCAGGCAGAGAATACAGGGGGAGCGACAGTGGAAGGTAACCGCCGGTAGCGGGTCAAATAGCAACAGAGTCCGAGGAGCGAACTCGCTCTAATACCATTTGCAGCAGTTAATTTCTGAAACAGTTATAA
Source organism: Pinus taeda (assembly GCA_000404065.3). Classification (NCBI taxonomy): domain Eukaryota; kingdom Viridiplantae; phylum Streptophyta; class Pinopsida; order Pinales; family Pinaceae; genus Pinus; species Pinus taeda. The sequence continues at coordinate 75,212 of APFE031508040.1, forward strand.
ATTATATATTAATGATTAAAATGATTGATGGTTTTGTTACAAGCAAGGCCCTGGCTTAAATATTCCCTTGGCACCTTTTCGAGAAGGGGCATGATCTTTGATCATGCCCCAATTAATTAATTACATAACATATTAATTCTTTGGTATTAGTATATGAAGCAAGCACACGGGTCTCCATAAGGATACATGGTTCCTTCATGTCATGCAAACATAAGCTATAATTTTTTTCCATGCAAGCAAACTATCATTTAATTGAAGAGAGAATTCAAATGTTTTGGGTGTTGTTTGAATTAACAGAGAGCTTGAACTACCATGCAAACTATCATATAATTGGGGAAATAGGGAGACTTATCCCTAAGAAAACTACCATGATCTTACTCTAATCAAATTATGGGAAGCTACAACGACAAATTATGAGAGAATTGTGGCTATATGAATGATAATCGTTATCACTAAGATTTCACTACAAGTGATAATCCCAAAATCCTATCATTGAGATTTCCTGGGAAGACTGCTAGAGCCTTGTAGAGAAGTGGGATAGCCTGAGATACTACTAAGCAGAGAATGGGATCTTGTCTTGGGTTGTGTAGGCTATTGGGAAAAGTGGATTGGGTACTAAGATTGATGTACAAACAAATATTCATTATGAACTTGGGATCTGGGATATGAGAAGATTTATATTTACCCATAGGAATATTGTTCCCTTGTGAATTCATAGCCTTTGTTGTAGAGAGTGTAGTAGAAATCCTATGGTAGTTGGTGGATTATTTCCCCAAAAAGATAAAAATACTTGGCTCTGTTATTAAATGCAAGGTTATTGCACTTTTTGTTCAACATAGTATTATTTATATTCTGGGGAGTTATATGCTAGTGATTTTATTTATATATTCATGGCTGAAATTATTATAAAGCTATATGTAGGTGTTAAGCTTGAAATTGATGGTTAAATGCCAATGTAGTTTTATTGCACTGTTCAACACTACAACGAGTCCGTATAATTAATTTTGGTATCAGTGAGAAAAAAACTAGTGTGAATCTGTGTGGTTAGAAGAGTATGCCATATCCTCCGATTGTAGAAAAGCTATTGGGTAAGTTATAACATGGTATCAGAGCTACTAGTTATAACATTGGGGCTATATGGACAAAAACACTGTATATGAAAATATCGCGGTTTGAATGACAACATGCTTGAAAAAAAATCCATGACAATAATAGAGTTTGAAGCTTGCAAATGTCAAATTAAGGGCTACAATTATTAGAATGGAAGGTTGTTATTATTTGGGTAGCTTATGGAGGCATAAATGATGAAGTGCCTAAATTTTAGAGTTTGCTCTCTGAATTTTCTTGGAAAATATAGTTTACGATTATTTGATTGATAAAATTTCATTTGGGAAGAAGTGTATAAAGCATATAGTTGAGAAATTCATGGCTTTGAATTGCCAAGATAGTGTTTTCGACAAAGATATATGCTCATAGGGTGGTATCATTCAGGAAAAGTTGTAAACATAGAGTTTGGATTTGTATAAAAATTAGAGCAAAATTATGACTTTGGAAAAATTCTCCAATTTAATGAGGTACAAAAAGTTGTCATGTGCTGAAATCTAATGTGGAAGAGCCACATGGAGTTTGAGGCATGTGTGATTACCATGCTAGCATGGTGGAGCCGAGTTAGAGGAACCATGGAATCCAATAAAGTGGCATGGCAGCATCAAAGGTTGACAAGTGGACTTTAATGCTACACCAATGTACCATGATACATCAATAGGAGTTAACCTCTTGTTTTGTGTGTGTGTATGTGTGTGTAAGTGGACAAATGAGCTCAGAGAAAGTGCAAAAACTGAGCAGAAGTGACAACCTCAAAGAGCCATTATTTTCAATTCAAAACCCTAAATTAAGCATGATTATAGTTGTTGGAAAGCTAATTCAAAAGAGAGCATCTTAGAAGGTTTAAGTGCTCAAAATATGTACCTAGTTGTCTCAGAAAGTTGCAGGTACAAAGCATCTAGAGTTGAATGAACAAGGTAACTGTCAATATGCATAATCTCCAAAGTGAGCTAAACTTGGGGAAAAAGTTGTATGGTGATATAAGAGCATACTAGAGTTGAAATTTAGTAAGGATGGTAGTCTAAGGTAGATATTATCTTACAATTTGATAATTCGATCAATAATGCCTAAGCAAAGCTGCGTGGGATTGCCCCCCTACACCTGCTCTTGAAGCATGCTCCGAATAGGAAGTGTGCTCCTACTACCCGAAAAGTGCTCGCTGGAGGTTTCGTGAGCTCTTAGTGAGCATTGCTCCCAAAGCGTCCAAAACTCTCCAAGAGTGTGTTGCCCATCGCTCCCAACCCATTTTCCCACGTACAACCCAATATGGACTTTTATTGGTTTTTGGAGGGAAATGGGAAGGCCAAGGGGAAAAATGGCTCCTCCCATCCCACTTAACATCATTTTATGAGTTTGTGAGAGAGATTGAGGGTTTGAGGCTTGAGGAGATGATTTGATAGGATTGAGAAGATAAGATTGTGGGAGCTTGCAAGGGACATTGAAGTTCTCCATTTCTGAGAGCTTGGGAGACTAAAGGTTGCCACCACCATTGGAGAGCCAAAGAGGTAGGGTATAATCCCATTCTTGTTTTTTTTCCACGTAACATTTGTATTTTTTCTATGTTGAATGAATCTATCAAATCTAGAAGTAGAAACTGGTTACTAGAATCTAGATGTTCTCTTCTCCTACTCTTTCCCACTCCTCCCTCATTTTATGGGAAGCAAGAATCTCAAGCTTGAACAAACATGATGGGTATATGGCTTAGCCTTATCTTGTTGGTTCCATTTTTGGTTAAGATGATGGTGTTGGGAAACAAAAGAAGTGATGAAGATGATGAAGAAGTGGGTAGTGGTGGATTAGGATACCCTGGTGAAGAGGAGTATGAGGAGGAAGAGGAGGAGGATAATGGGAGTGAGGATGATGATGGAAAGAAAACTAAAAGAGACCAAACACCTAAGTAATCGGAAATGCCACCCCCAACCCCCAGAAACGTCATTCAATGTTTCAGGTACGCAAACACATACAATCTGGCTCTGAAACGACCTTGAAACATGTTTGTGCTTTTTCATTTTTTTGGAAACGTGGATCTTTATCTTGAAAACAGATCTGTGGATTTTTTACAAAATTTAGATCCATTTCTGGAAATACAGATTTGTATCATGAAAATTGTCATACAAATATGTATTTCTAGAAACATATTCGGCAAATTCGTCATTGCTAGGAACAAATTTTAGAAATATTTTTAATTTTTCAGTTGGGAAAAAGAAAGGGTTGGGTCCATAAGTCATTTCGGCATTTAACATAAATGACATTGTGACTTTCATTTGCATCGACTCATCGAGCCATTGCGAACACCCGTTGGTGCACAACGAATTGCGAGTCTATTCGTAAGTTCGTTGCTTGATGGTGCTAGAGCCAGAGTGGAGTTTGACATCTATTCGTTGCTTGGCGAAGCCAGAGCCGAAGTCATCACCGAGTCTTTGAAGCCTTAGAGTCGAAGAGTTGACGAGTTGACGAGTTGAAGGCTTAGACAAGATGAAACTTGATTATTGGAGTTACTTATAATTTATCTGGTCCTACACTACAATGAATTTCCTTGTTGAATCAAGCTCAAAGTCTTAAAGGCTCTACTCTATCAATACTTCAGAGTAATTAGAAGCACACTTTGCAAACATGAACCTTCTTTCCAATGCCTATTCTCTTTTCCCATTCCGAATTTAGAGTTGAAACTTAAAAGGCATGGGCTTATAGCACCCATAAGTTCACCAATCACTCATTTTACACATGCTCAGGCAAATCAAGGTAAAAGACTACTTTCAAAGTTTCAAAGTTTCAACCACAAGCAAATGAAATATTACGTGAACCGTGGGAACTAGAAAAAAATTCGGATTGGATGTTGATATTATTCTCATTTGTGAACACCCAACAACCTTCATCTTTTGCATCACTCTGATGGTAACAACTTGCATGTTTTTGCATTTTGTCCATTGTTAAAAAATATGGTTAAAATCACTATTCTTTAACCTATAAATATCTATGAAGTTTTCACTATGCCAAAGTTATCCAAATCACTAAGGAGATGAAATGTTGACTAGGAAAATGTTTTCAGATTTGTTTTCTCAATCATCATTCATATACAATTTTTGGAACTCTTAATAGTGAATTTCTCGAATCTAAAAATCTGCTAGATTTCTTTGCCCAAATAATAGTAATTTAAACTTTAAAATAATTCATGTGGATTTTTTTTTTAAACCAAGAGACAACTTCCAAACATCTTCTGAGTTCTAACATTAATTTTGCAGCTTTTGAAGGAAACATGATGAGAAATAATTCATTCTCTTTTATCATTAATTTGTTTCTAGTAATAATTCATGACATATATGTTGGTTCTATAAATCTATCCATTCTTGAGTCCACTTATTGTTACCCAAAGGTTGCAATGCTTAAACACTGCTCTAAGACCATTTTGTCATGTACCCAAAGTCTAGAACCTGATGATCCAACATTTATTATAAATTACTCAGATTTTATTGTGATTTATTTGTTTGTTTGAATTTTTCAATTTTATTTTGTAGTTTCCATTTACATCATCATAATGGAAACTTCATGTTCATCCATTCCTAATGAGGAACAAGAAATTTAATCTACCCCTAAAGTTGATCCAAAGTCACCACTTTAGAAATATGTAACTGTCATAGGGAAGATCCAAGGAGGGGGGTCATAAGCATGGGTTTGCAATGAGTGTCCAAAGGAGTTTAAGGGATCATACACTTGGGTTAAAACACACTTACTTGCGTTAAGAGGAAATGGGATTCGAATCTGCACTGGCACACCTAAAGAGAAAGGGACAGAAGGAAAAGGTTTAAGGAAAAACTTGCAAAATATCAGAAAGAACAAGATAAGGCAAATGCTCAAGAAAATGAGGCAAATTTTGTTTCTTAATTCAAACAACCAACAAGGTTAGGAGCATCTTCATCAAAAGCCTCCACTTCCCTCTTATGTAATTAGCAAACTTGGTTCAAATTGGTCTAATTTGGGACCTCTTGAAAGGAGTTTTAATAACGATGCTAGAGAGAAAGAAGATGTTGATCCATAAACTACTGTGGATATTCCACTGGACAATTTGTCACAACAAATCTAATAATATTACATTAAAAATCTAAAATTTTACACTATTACAGTTTTATTAGATTTATGGATCTATAGATTTATTGTTAATAGTGCACACATGAGAATGAAAATTATATTGAAAATAGAGAACGATAAAATAAAGATCTCACACACACAATGGACACAAGCTATGCTTTGGGAAACCTTTTCAAGAGAAAAACTCAACTGGAAGGTGAGGTTGCTCCACTCTCTTTCTCTGTCTGTAAATATCGTTGCGAGTACAAAGAAGTATGGCTTGTGGCCCATGAGTTTCAATAGTGCACACATCCTCCCTGTGTGCTCTACCTCCTATCGCTCTTGGCTATTTTTTCTTAGTTATGGAACAAATTCACTCGAAAGAATGGAATCCCATTTCCTCCTAGTTGTCTGGTTATAACTCAACTCGATAGCCTACTAGTGGTTACGTTTAAATACCTCAACTCTTAACAAAAGTTACAATATAGACTCTTCTAGAGTCTTTTACATCATAATCATGTGGCTAGACCCTTTTTCATGAATAATGGGGGCTGATGTGGCACCCTCTCGAACTATGGTGGTGAAAACAGGAACATCAACTTTTGAATGGCATAACTTTCGCATATAGACTCCAATTGATGAAATTATTGCACCATTGGAAAGGTATCTGTGTATAGGATAGAATGAAAAGGTGTCGCTCTAAAGTGTGAAAGTTTTAACCCCAAAAAGCATTATTTGATGCCTCAAAATGATTCTAGAAGGTTTTAGATCATGTTTTGACAAATTGGGTCCCGCCGGTAGAAACGGTCTTGTGAGCTATTCATCCACTTTTTCCACTATGAAAGCATTGAGATTGATGAAAAACAATATAATGATTTGATCCGAATCACACCTCCCTAGTTTGGGAGGCTTTTGGTCCCAAAAAACTTCTACTGAATGAGGTGAGGAAATTTTTCCTCCACCTTCTCTTTGGTGTACTATTTAGCTTTACCTAGAAGTTGTCCTTTCAATCCAATTTTCCAAAGGTCATGTTGCACTTGTCTTGTAGTTTTGGACCTCTTCTACAAAATTGTATTTTCTATCAACTCTAGTTGAGCATCTGGTGTGAAAAATCCTGAATCTAACACATCAAAAACCCCTGCTGCAATTACTTGTTTAACATCTCCTACTTGTTCTTTGCATTAAAAAGTAATTTAATTACATAAACTTCAATGTAAACACTATTGCAGCCTACACATACATACACATTATGAACTAAAATAAACTGAGACAATAACACAAGGGACACTGTTATTTTTGGACAATCGTCCTCGGAAAAACACAATTCAGGAAAATCGGTGCAACATATAGAGGGTTTGTATTATTAAGAAAATTCGTGAATAGAACTAGGGTGCCAGAAATGGCTCACCCAACAGAGAATATCCTTGGCAATAGTACCTCTACCTGGAGACAGTCTGGCAAATTCAGCAAATGAATGATCAAACCCCATAGTGACTTTGGTTTTTCCCTGTGCTGGATAGCGATGTCTGCTACAAGCACTATGCTGGAACTGTGTCACTCCTATAGGAGCTATGTCACCCTGATAGTGAGCCTCCCTTGCTTAGAAATTTGATTCTGCTAATCTGCTCCTTCCCTGCCCCACAGAATCTCCCTAGTGTTGCCTTTGAGGGCCTACGTCAGCCTCTATGGCTTCTGCATCACCTGCATTAGCCCTCTGCGTCCTTTGCGTAAGCTCCTACGACCTCTATGTCAACCCTTCTTGGCCTGCGTTATCTCTCCCGATGTTGTACTGCCTCTCTGTTATGTATTCTTCCGCCTCAGATGAAAATCCCTTGCTGAACTGCCCGTCACGGCGACTCAGATCACTAGCTCGATTTTCTCAGCAAACCTCGCCCCAGAAAAATCAAACTCTTTGATCTCTCGGTGTATCTCTATCTAACCCTCAAGCCTCCTCTTATACTTTCCCTGTTGACGAATCAACGACGGAGATGAAGCCCCTAATCAATGGCTAAGATTAGAATTGGCTTGATCCTCGTCACTTAGAACTTTCTCACCCATTTCTTATTAATACAGAAAAATATCTTTATTTTCCTAAGTTAAGACTAACGAACCCATTAAAAATATTAACTATTTTAATAACTCCTCATACGGGTGGAATTTCTCCAGATGATTTTTGGGTTCTGGATATCTCATGTGTTCTAGCCCCTCCACCAAATTTTGGAGCTAGAGCACATCCGATGCTACCCAAAATCAACACTCCCTCTTAGCGAGGAATGTGCTCTAGCAATACTTCACCATAGAAGCATTACAATGATCTACCGCATCGATCCTCTGTGCTGCTGATGCTTGGCCTGCTGCCCTTCATCCACTGCACTGTTGTTTCCTGTACTAATGCCCATGGCTCTGCCACTGCCACTGCTACATTTGTACTACACCTCCCTCTCAAAATGTTCTCACGCTACCCATAACACTGCGACTGCTAATTGCTGCACTGCAACTCAGTGGCTGAGAAGTAAGCAACTGAAACTTCACCCAAACACTGACATGCTGGTAAGTTTAGATGCCTCATGATGTTGAAGCTACCTTTGCTGCTAATCTGTTCTCTCTCTCTACTGCCACTGCGCTACTACAATTGCTCTATGCCTCTCACACTGTTACAACTTACAACATCCATTGTGCTGCCTCAGACTTTGGCACTCTAGCTATCCCACTATCGCTCCATCACACCTTGCTCCAACTGACTCCCGTCATTCTTCTATTGTCATTATGGGTTCCCGTAGCCGTATGTGATCCAAGAGTTTGGGCACCTCAAGGATCCTGCCCCTGTAGCTCTTTCAAACTATAGTTTTAAATCAGCCCACCTCCCTCTTGGAGATGTGGTTTCCATCTTTGCCAAATTAATGTTGAACTGGTTCTCTTCTCCCTCTTTTGTTGTTGCCCTAGAAAAATTCGGATCTGGATTTCTTCGGCACTAGAAGTCGTATAAGGAACAAGCTCCCCTAGACTCCCTCTGAGTCTTGATTTCCTTCACGGAAATCCTCCGGCCAAATGTCGAATCACTCCTCTCTAATCTTCCTATGATGCTGCAACCCGGATCTAGATTTCTTTGGCTAGAAATTTGTCAACGCAATGACTCCCTCTACCTTGGCTTTGTCTCCATAGACACTGTTCTGCACCAACAGCAATAGCGTCCCACGAGCTCCTCAGATCGAATTTGCTCCTCCAGCCCCGACAACTCACTGATTCGAGCCTCTCAGGGCTTTGTGCTGGCCCAGAGAGCTGACGCAGTTACAGTGTAGGCTCCTCTCGAGTTTTGTGTCACCCTATGCAGGCTTGAAATGCTGACGCAGGCACTGCGTGAGCCTCTGCATCACTTCTCTAGCTCTGCGTCACTCCTTCGGCCACTCCTCTACCTCTGAAACAACGTTGTCACTCGGGACAACTGCTTCTCTGTAGCAAATTCTCTAGATCTCTTGGCTGGTATCTTCAGTCTCTTATGATTTGCAATGCTTTGATACCATGTGAAAATTCCCGAATCTAACACATCAGAAACCCCTATTGCAATTATTGGTTTAACATCTCCTACTTGTTCTTTGCAGTAACAAGTTATTTAATTACATAAACATCGATGTAAACACTAGTGCAGCCTACACATACATACAGATCATGAACTAAAATAAACTGAGACAATAACACAAGGATCTTGATAGGATATATCTTCACCTCTCCTCCACCTATCACATACCCAAGATACACCAAAGTCTGCTGTGAAAACTCACACATCTTGAGATTTGCTAGCAACAAGTGATTATTTAATGTCTCCAGCACCTACGTCAAATGAGAGATGTGCTCCTCCCAGGTAGCACTATATATCAATATATCATCCAAATAGAAAATAACAAATGAATCTATAAAAAGTCATTGTATCATCAAAATAGAAAATAACAAATGAATCTATAAAAAGTCATAGTATGTCGTTTAGTAATCTCATAAACCTATTTGTTGCATTACATAAGCCAAATGGCATGACCAACCACTCATATAAACCTTGTCTGGTTTTGAAGGCGGTCTTCTAGGTATCTTCTTCTTTGATTCAACCCTATTGATATCTAGAATTTAAGTCCGACTTGGTCAAGTATTTTTCCTACTGTAGCTAATCCAGAAGATCATCCATCCTCGCAAAGGGTACCTGTTCTTGAGCGTGATTTTGTTAAACGCCCCGTAATTTATACACATCCACCAAGTCCCATCCTTCTTTGGAACAATGATGATGGGAGACCCACATTGTGATGTATTTGGTCAAATGGCACCTTGTTCTAGTAACTACTGCAATTGTTTCTTCACCTCGCTTTTATAATAGACTTCTTGTATATCCCAATGTTTGGCAATGGGGAGTCGAGCAAAAGATGGATCTTGTGCTCCACCTCCCTCTTAGGAGGGAATCCTTTAGGCTCTCAGAAGACATCCCTGTATGCCTGTAGTAACTCTTCCAGTTGTTTTTGTTTCTTAGTACACCCCTCTAGGGATGCCTTGCCTCTTACTGACTCTTCTACAGACTGAATTCCTCTTAAAAACAATAAAACATACTTCTTGCTAGAACTGATCAATTTCTTGGCTTGGTTGTCACTTACTAGCAAAAATTTTGACTTGCCTTTGTGCGCATTGATGATGAACGATTTTCCATCCTTGACGAACTGATACTGGTTGACTCTCTGTATGAATATTGCATCTCGCATGTACATGTAGGGACTCCCAAACACAACTCCACATAGATCAATGGGAACCATATCTAGTTCTACTTCATCAATAAAATCAGGACTGATGGAAAATCTAATTTTACATCTTGTTAGTAGTTACCATCAACTCTGCATCCTTATTTACCCATCACGGTGGATATGGATTTGGATGATCACGGACTTCGAGCCCTGACTTCTTGAGCAACTCTACTGCAATGAGATTTTCTTGCAATCCCAAGTCAAATAGAGTATCAATCTTTGTCTTCTTGACTTGTATCTTTATATGGAAGTGTTTGGTCATTCTTTTCTCGTCCTATTGTTGAAGGCTACTCAAATTCAAGTCCTTCTGCATTGATGTACAGACAATCTTCTCATCCATATTTGAGTTTCTTTCAACTTGGTTGCTCGAATCAGTGGCCATGAGATTCTTCTTCTTATTGTCTTTCTTCTTGTTCTTCAAGTTTAGCTTTGGATGTAACTTCCAATATTTCTTCTTTGTACAGTCGTCAATGTTGCAGTGGTTGTAGTGGTCGCTGAGATATTTACACTGATGTGTTGTGGCTGTCATCTTTTTATCTTCCCCCCTTTTTGCTTCTTCTTCGCCTCCTTAGAAGCATCTTGTTGCTCCTTCTGCTTTCATCCACTTGATTACGCTCTCTTCAGGCCTATTGAAGTTCAATAGGTACTGTGCCTATACACAAGCCTCGTTCACTGGTTTGGGCTTGAAAAATATCATTTGCTCTTGCAGATGGCACTGTAGAATCCCCAAATACTTGAGGAGTGCATCTAGGTTCTTTAGGGAGATTCCAATCATTATGGCCATCTTTCTGAACTTTGTGGTGTACCCCTGCATGCTTTGCCCCGACTTTTTTTGAAGTAGTGCCACCGGATACACTGGTCCTCTAAATACGCAATAGGGTAAAACTGTGACTTAATGAGAGCTTTGAAGTCCTCACACTTAGTCACTGGAGGACCTTAGGCTCTCCCACCAAGTCAAAGCATGACCCTCTAATTTTAGTCGTGCAAATCAGATCTTCTATCCTTCCTCAGTCTAATGGACATTGAAATACAAATCTAGGAGATAATTTCTCCTATAGGAGTCACCCATTGGTGGTTGGTAACAATTCCATAGACCATCTCTTATTGACCATTACACATGCATGACAACTTAGATCAACCACTTCGTTGTTGGTCACAACTTCCATTGCCCACTCTGTTGTTGGTCATCTCTCATGAGCCACTTCATTGTCGATTACAACTTCTTTAACCATTTCTAGCCTGAAATAAATTAAAAGGAGTGATTTCTAAGCGTCTCTATTCATGTTTCTCTTCGTTGTAATCATTTGTAACTTGATTAGATGATGCAAAAAGAGATATAATTCTTATTAATCATAGAATTGTTGCATTATATCAATGATATATTTTATTTTTCTCGGTTTAATTCAGATCTCATCGTTGATATATAAATAGCTATGTTGCATTGGCTTTGGGGACAAGGGGACAACAGGAGAAGTTTCCAGGATGTCTAGAACACACACCAAAAAGTTTCAAGGAATGGCAAGTTGAGGACAACAATCATATATATACATATGTATATCATATCAAACATGAATGGTGAGTAATTATTATTTGGTTCAAAAATATGAATGATAAATAATTTATTAACTTTTAAATATAAACCCTAGCTAAGAGTTTACATTTCAAGTTTATTTGCATAAACCATGAAACCCCCGACCTACCCTCGATGAAGCACTCGAGTTGGCTCTAGATGAAACCCAAGATTGATGTTTGGATGCAACACAAGTGGACTATAGGTGAAAAGCAACATCCCAAGCATGAAGGGAAGAACGAGTGTGGATGAAGCCCAAGCATGAAGGGAAGAACGAGTGTGGATGAAACCCAAGCATGAAGAAGAGGTAAAAATGACGGCTCAAGCATGGAGAGAAGAAGGTTAAGAAAGCCCAAATGAGCAAGGGATGGTTTGGGAAAACCATGTAAGTCTTTGCATCCCTGATGATATTCCAACTTATTTTGGAACATTCCCAATGAGTTCCTATGTCCTCTAAATGCTAGAATGGAGGGAACAGAGGGATTTTTGGCGGGTTTGGGGATGTGTCGCTATGTAACATAGATAAATAGAAGGGAAAAAAAGAAGAAGGAAAAAACTAGATTAAAATTCACAAGTTAAATACTATAGAAATTTGCAAGAGATGATGAAGTACACAACATCCTAAAACCCTTCCATTACAAACCATGCGAGGCCACTTTACTGGCATCAACATTAAAATTTGTTGATAAGGATGTGAAATCTTGGGAGGGTTCTCAAAGAAAGAGATAACCTTCCCAAAACAAAGAAATGCCCCTCAATCATTCTTCACAATCAATCCATTCCAAAAATATGTTAAACATTAGATAAACCAACGCTCCCTGTGTGTTTCGTGACATGGCTAACCGCCTCTCGTGGATCCTTATCTCTGGCGATGAGATCGTTGACTAACACCTGCAAGTTTTGGTCTAACAGTGATCGTGATTCCCAACAAGTGGTATCAGAGCGTAGGTCACGATTTCAATACACAACCGACTCATGTTGGGGGGGATATTGTTGGACATTGGATAAACCAACGCTCTCTGTGTGTTTCCAGACATGGACTAACTGCCTCTCGTGGATCCTTATCTTTGGCGATGCAATCATTGACTAACACCTGTGGGTTTTGGTCTAACGACAATCGTGATTCCCAATAAAATATGGCATTGATTCTATAGATCCAACGATAACAACATCACATAAAGGATGGAACCATATACTCATTCATTTGGATTATGTAACTAAATAGGTTAAGGTTAAACATGATTAGGAAGCTAGCCCTTGGGGGACAGCTCAATTGGTGATTGGTGTGATATGAAGTGTTATGTAAACTATAAGATTCAAGGTTCAAATCCCCCCAATTAGCCCGTGTCAATGGAAGTGACATACATAAGCACCTATAGATATAGTGGTAGCGATCAGAATCAACCCCATTTCACGCGAGTATGAAACCAACCTAGTTACTAAATCCTCTACTTAAATATTTAAGCACAAATATTATTATTAACAGAAAAGAAAACAAATAAACCTAACCCTAATTAGGAAGCTACAATGACCAGTTGGTACAAGAACTTATAATAAGATGAGTCTTCCACTACAAAATCACAAATCACAAATAACACTTGCTTTCTTCATGAATTAAAATTAGAATTAAAATTAAAATTAAAAATATATATATATGAATTGACTCAACCACCTAGAATTTTGACAACCATAAAAATAACCAGATTTCCATAGCTTCCGTTATTTACACAATACACATTTTTCTTTCCCGTTAGGTACAACTCATTATGTACAAAAATTTGGCTTTATGATAAAAATCCTCAATAGTGAAAATTTGGAATGGAGAAAATATAAGACGTGTTGCTGCTAATTTAAGAAAAAACAAAACGTTGAATCTACTAGCAAAAATAGCTACCGTCAAGTCAATCAAGAGATATTTCGAATATGTAGATAAATGTTCTTAAAATGAAGAAAGGGGCAGTTAGAGTAAAAAGAATCTTGCGCAAGATGAATCAAACCTGAAGCTCACAGGCCAAATTTCTGTGCATGTTCTTCAGAGTGTCCATGACATTCATGGCAGCTTCAAGTGCCATCACTTCTGATGCTTTCCAACAAAGGCCAGCATTACACCTAACGCCACGTTTAGAATAAGTTTTCCCCACAAAATTTGACTGAAAAGATTCGAAGCCTGCGGAAATATTCCCATCATATGATTGTGTTCTGTCTGATTCTTGTCCTTGAAGATCTGAACCATCACTATAAGCAGTCAAAGTGCCAGCCTGGGGAAGTTGATTATTTACAACTTCAAAGGTCAGTTTGCTTGCACGTCGATGTGAGGCTACCGGATTACTTTCCACTGAATTTAGAGAAGATGAACTAACAACTGAGGCAGGTAACCCTTGAACCCGTTGCCAAGCAGCTACAGTTCCCCTTCCCAGTTCTGATTTGTTAGCAACGTTACGATGTTCTATCAAATATGTTTGCAAACAATAATAAAGAGCCTGCATAAACAGCAGCACATCAGAAGCCCAGTACCATACACATTTAGCTGCTCACAACAAAGCTTCTACCATTAATAACTAGATCTATCATAACGTTTTCTATCAAAATTTAGCCAATGAAAACTCAGATACACTCACTTATAGCAAGTTAGAGCAAGAATACAAGATTTGACATTAGAAAATATATCTATTTAGAAACTAAATTTATATACAGACCTGTGGGTAGTCTGTCGCTATTTTGAGAAGAACAAGCTTGCAATGAGATGCCTCAGGCCTTTGCAGGGAAAGCAGTAGCTGAGGTATCCATGACAACCAAACCCAGTGAGGTATCTGATCCAAGTAATTATCAAATGCTTTCCCCGCAGGCTCATTTATCGTGTCAAAGCTCAATAAATACAGAACACGTGCTAGGTAAGTTCTAGCATTTGAAATCCCGTACTTAATGCCTTCAAGAAAGCATCGTACTGCAGATTCTAGCAATAGCTCTTCATTACTCTCTTTATACACCTACACTCAATGTGGTAGGCAGAGCTTACAAACATGAACTATGGCAGCAAACAACATTTATCAAACAGTGTTAAAGAAGACATGGTTGCAATAACAAATAAAGGAATTACCTGGTCACAATAGTTTCCCCAGCTTATCCATACTTTAGATAAATTCCTGGAGAGTCCGATCGCTTTGGAATATGCCTCATTAGCATGGGTACCGTTATTCATTTTCTGGAAATATTCTCCTTTAAGGCGGAAAATCTCTGCTTGCTGTTGACTTGGAAAATTTTCCAGATTGGT
>APFE031508074.1:0-43975 GCA_000404065.3 Pinus taeda
TCCAGTTCACTCTAGGTGCAAGAAGAGAGCATACTCAAGAAGCTACTAAATCAATAACTTTCTCTTTTTCTGATCCTCTAGATCACTTTGTAGTGCAAGAGGAGAGCATACTTTGATAGGTTATCGACTTCTTTCCTTGAAATCTTATGTTATTTTTTTTTTATTTTTTATTTTAAGAATATGGCTACTTAATTTCACTTCCCCGGCAACGGCGCCAAAATGTTTGGTCAATTTAGTATTCCTAAATTGATATCATTAATTGTCAACCCGGGGCTCGTAAGCTGATGAAGTGAAGGTGTACTATATGTACTTAAGCAACCTCTTAAAGCTTTTTGTCGTTTGGGGGTGTTGTTTGTGATTATTTTTATCTTCCTAAGATGAAATGATGTATTTATAAACAAATGAGTGATGGCGTGTGTGGAGTGAATTCTAAATGAGTGAGGGTGTGTGATTAGTGATTCCTTAACTAATTGTCGAGAAAGGAATGCTTTGAAGGAAATGAATTAAAATAACTGAAAGCAAAGAACCACTCTTCTAATGACATTAGACACCATTCATGCTGCTACAAAAAAAATAAGAAAATCACTTAAAAGACCAATGATAAAGTTTATCTCTTCCTAACTCTCTGCCTCTAACACATAGTACTGTGTAAGACACGATTAAGAAGTAGCTAAAAGTAAGTCTAATAACTGATAAAAATGAGAAAATCTACTTTAAAGACTAGTGATATTATTTTGCTCTTTCTAACTCTCTGCCTATATCACATAGTACTGTGTAAAGCACGATTAGAGAGTAGCTAAGGATTAGTCTAGAAAGCACTCAAAGCCAGCTGCAAGTGATTAATGTTCTGATCTCTAAAAAGATAAACAATTTATAGTAAGAGACCATACATATGTTAGCAGACAGTTTTGAAAATTAAAGCTAAAAAATAATTATGGAAATAGAATAAGGAGCAGCAGCTTTAAACTTGTCAACTGAAACTACCACTAGATGCAAAGCAAACACATGAACACACAAATAATCCCGGGTCAAAACCTGCAAAAAAGCAATGCTGATCAGCTTAAAGAAAGGATCAAAAATGAATTAAAGAGAAGCAAATTATGCTGTACATAAATCAAGAAAAGAGAATGCTGAATCATAAAAATACTATACAAGGCTAGTATGAACAGGGGCCCTCCATTCACATAACCCAAGAAGACTCAAAGTGTTGAAAGCTCCAAAACAGCAGTAATTCTATTGCTCCAGATGCAGAAATTTACAGTAAAGAGTGCTAGAACAGAACTATAAAAACAGAGTTTTAAAAACACTTAAAAATTATAACAAGTTCACCAACATACAGCAAATAATAGTCTCTTAAGCGTACGCAGACGCAAGTATTTATAGGCATCTGAAGGATAGCCTATGCGTGCTGCTAGAAACTGAAAATAACAAACTGTTATGTGCATTTAAAGCTAAGTAGACACGTCATGAGCCTGCGTGAGTGAGCTGGAGGTCCTGGTCGTCATGGGGATTAAATCCAAACTTAGATTATGTCCCCCACGTCCTGCAAAACACGAGCAAGCCATCGTCTGAGCTGACGTGACCAAACAGCTCATGCATCACCGTTAGCTGCCTTTGTTGACCAGATCTTTGCCGCTGTTTGACCGGAGGTATGGATGACGTGGATGTTTGAACAAATGGCACAGGAACCTCGAGCACCTTGATACCTGAATACCCATGTGGCTCGTTTGGCAAAATGACACGTGGAACCTTGAGAACAACAAAAAGGCTGCGGAATCTCCAGATGGCTACGGAATCATTAGATAGCTGCGGAATTGGCAGAGAGCTGCGAAACGCCTGTAAATATGTCAAAATCTAAACAAAACAGTCACACATTAGCAAAGTTCACTTGGTCATGCTTAATGACATCTAATGTAATGATCTGGGTGGTTTAACAGGGAAATTGAGGTGAAAGAGAGAGATAGGGGATGGAAAACAGTAGATAATAGTGAATAATGAGGTGTAGGTTAGAGGCTCTACAGGGTCCTAGAAGGCTGCTAAACCCCTAGATATTCATGTGGCATCAGTTGCCACAATATACCATGTCAGAAACATCCTCCTAAAATAATCGATAGTTTGTTATGAAGAGTGCATTGATTCATGGAGGAGAATAATGTTGGACTCAGATGTGATAAACAAGTCCCTTAATGTGAGGAATTTTGGAAGGGCCCCCAAACCCCTTCTATTCAGTGAAAGGCTAGAGTTCATTTGAGCCTGTTAGAGGGCATATATGCTCTAAGTTACCTGGGAGAGATGGGTGAGGAAATGGAGATATCAATGAGAGATGGCGAGTTTGTCAGGGTTGTATGGGTTTGGCATGGGCAACCTCTGAAGTCTCTGCTAACTCTATTGTTTGTGCATCTCACAGTGATATTCCTTACCGAGGAGGAGCTTAGTACATGAGAAACAGATCGTTTTGACTTATGATTAGTGAGAGATTTAAGGTCAAGGGTTTTCCTTTTTAGAAGGAAGTCGAGATCGCTGTCTATAGAGTCATTTGGTGATGCAACCAGAGATATTTGAGCTGGAGATTTAGCACTGGGAGAGTTTGGTTGTGTAGCCAGGGAATGGAGCCTTCGCATTTGAGTATACATGGTATATGAGGTAGATGGAATATCTTCCATAGTGCGTTGTGACAGCACTGACAACGGAGGAAACACTGGAGTGGAAAGAAGATGATGATGCTCCCGATATGGAGAGTCAGCGGCAATATGAGAGTCACACTGTTCTGACATCGGGGAGGAGGAGTGAACATGAATAGGAATAGGAGCATAAACATTTTTTATAAAGTGAAGAGAGGGCTCAGAAAAAACCTGATCAGCGTGAAAGGAGTTACCTGAGCCCGAAATGTTTCCAATATCTGTCGTGGCATATCCATGACGTGGAGAGAGGCAATCTGACTTGTTTTCATTATGTAGCCTTTTATGAATCCCTTTACATTCCCATGATGGCTGCCACCTTCCTCTTGCTTTGGGACAATTAGCAATTACATGCTCAGTTTGGTGACAATGAAGACACTGGAATGGAATTCCCCAAAAATCCAAGCGCTGAATGACATTTATGTCCTCCCATCTTAGCTCAATGTGATCTGGAAAGACCTCACCAAAATATTTTTCTATAAGAACCCATGTTATCCTTTTATCTTTGGCTCTCAAACATTGAGGATCAACATGAATTTACCAATGGCATTGCCAATATCAGTAAATACTTCCTTTGTCCAAAATTCTAAAGGTAATCTGATCAATTTAACCCAGATAATCTTGTTTTTGGGCATTTTGTTCAAAGGATTAAAGCCTACGTACCATGCATACATTGCCAGAAATCCACGGTCCTTGACCCATGGCATTGCAACGATTTTTATGAGATCCTCTTCACTTAGAAAATGAAAGTTGTACCCGCCTCCCATGAGCCTCACCATTGTGGGGACATAGCCCAACAAGATTTTCAATTTTTTTGCTAGCCAGTACCTCATATTGGCTTCTTCTATCTCTGTGAAATACCACCTTCCTACTAAGGCCCTCTTCTAGAGACTCGTTACTCTATCGAGGAGAACATCGTGACCTAAAGAAAGTATAGGTTCACGTATTGTTATCTTGATAACACATTTTTTTTTGCCACCCTGCCTTCTGCCACCTTTTATCCCCTCCAAATTATTCTGAAGCTGGTAGCCGGCATCTCCCCACATGTCTCTTCCATCACCCAAGTTTCTGAACTGAGAGGAGCATGCCACATTCCATTTCATATCCAAGTTTGCATGGCATTGTGACTCAGCTGCCAATGTGGCTTGGATGAATGCTTCGTGTAATGACGTGTCAGAATGAAAAGGGTCCATGGACATAAATGGAAATAATGATACTCCCTTTATGACTAAATGACATCCCTCCTACCAAGACAAGTTATAGCAGTCAGTGCAGTTCCCACATCCCAGCCTAGCTACATACCACCTCCCAAAATAATGTCAACGTCTAGACGTGGGATAAATGTGTGGATAGGTACATCCCCTTGGAAATGTTATCTTCCCAATTACATGACAGGCCACGGCATAATAAATATCAGCGGTCTGCATGCAGTCACGGTAGTTCCATGCCTCAACCCGTCTGGAACTCGCCACCCAAGAGAATGTCAACACCGCCAGATCAAATGCTTGAATTGGGGAATATATCACCTCAGTAATGTAGACTGTCTGAAAACGGTAAAGTTACACGTATGAGGGACAAGGGCAGATGTCAGGAAAAGTGTGCTAAGTGTAAGGGTAGGAGCACCCGTCGCCTGCAATGGGCACCAACAATAGTATCCAATTATGATTTAAACCTAAAAGAGTTTTGAAAACTCCCTCGGAATAAAATTGTCGGAATTCGGTAACAGGGCATTCCCGCAATAACCAGTAAGTGCGAAAAGTAACTTCTGAGCTAGTTCAAGATTCAGGACCCTCACAACAATAGATGCAGTACTAACCCTGGCAAAACCAATAGATAGGTAATATCTATTGAATGCCTTTCCGAATGGCACTAACCGAGAGAATAATAAGGGGAAAGCAATATACAACCATTATTACCAGAGACAAACATACAAGGGGGATTCAGGAAATATACTACAGGATATTTGCTTCATTTAATAGAAAACCACCCTCAGGAAATACGGACTTACAAAACGTACACTATGTCCTGGTTTTCGCATACAAACGAGATTTAATTCCTAATTAAAAAGAAAACTCCAGGTTCAAATAATTTGACCCAGACCCATTAATACAACCGAACTCTGTGCTTTAATTGCTAGAAGACATACCTTTCCCTTTTTGTGTGGCATCTATGTTGTTCACGGCCCATTCAGGTTCTCGCCAGCAAATAATCCAATGTGTATTTCAGGACAAAGGGGTATTCAGTTCCATCACGGCCTTTAAACATTGTTTACCACTGTTGTGAAAACTAAAATAAAAAATCCCTAATAACAGTTCATGAAATCACCGTCAGGTGAGGAGACTGAAAGGTCCGGTTTTGTATAAATTACCGTCAATCCTCACTGAGGACACTCACAAGCTAATAACAGTTCATGAAATCACCGTCAGGTGAGGAGACTGAAAGGTCCGGTTTTGTATAAATTACCGTCAATCCTCACTGAGGACACTCACAAGGTAAGTGGAAAGCTTCATGTCCATTATTTCCTAAAATTTCAGAAATCTCAATGATATGTTTGGGAAAACACATTATTCATACCCATAGTATATATTTTTTGGTCTAAAATGTATCATGAGCTAAAGGCGTGGAAGTTGAGAGTTCGTTTCCTTTCCATTATTGCAGCATGCTCGGGAAAGAGACTCCTAGAAGAGAGATCGAATGTGACATGCTTAAAATTATCGATCGGTCCCTAGTTTTGGTGCTGATCTCGTCTATCAATACAACTATGGCTTTTGGAATTTAATCCCTTTGCAATGACATTTATGGAAACTCCTATCAACTATGGTTTCTAGAATTTAATCACTTTGCAATGACATTAATGGAAACTCCTATTTGGGAACAGATCTGTAACTTACCCATCCGTTTGAAATGTCTAAATATATTAGAAGATAGGGGAGTCCTTGGTTTTGTTGTTTATCTGGTTTACGGATACAATTATCATTTTTGGAATTTAATTCTTTTGCAATGACATTTACGGAAACTCCTATCTGGGTACAGATTCATAACTTCCCTATCCATTTGACATGTCTAAATATCATAGAAGACCTGGGAAATCTAATATGTTTCCTCAAAATAGATTTAAAAGAAATTTTCAACACATTACATATTCATGAAAAAATCCCCTTTTGAAATGGGTGTCTTCTCCACAAGTTGTGAAAAAAACTATTGGATTATGAAAATATTATTTTCCATTGCAGTGATTTTTAACACCGTGGACATATTCAAAATAAAATTCCCCTTTTTAGAAAGGGTATCTTCTCCACAAGTTGTGAAAAAATGAGCAATGAATAGCAAGATCAGAAGGTATAAAAAATAACTAAGAATAATTTAGGAAAAACTTAGGAAATCTCCCAAAAATAGTCATCATTTACAACCAAATCAATTCCAGACTTACTGCAACCTTAGGGGGACACCATTTGATTCTTCAATGGAGGAGATTCTCCCTTCGAATGAAAATTAATGAGACTCAACCATAATTCTGGCTCATATAATCAGCTGACAAAAATGCACCCACAAGTCACATCAATCAAATAATGATAAGGGAATGATCAATATAGAAAAACAATTAACAATGATTGTCTCAAAAAAATATTTTATCTACAACTAATCCTGATAATTCTATTGGATATATTGGTGTTCACAAAAAAAAATGGAAAGAAGGAAAAATTCATGAGCAATATTGAGATAGAAATCAATAATATAGTAAATTTATTTTGGTGTATTAGGTTATTAGTGATAATAACACGATGAAAATTGTGTTTGTGAAGTAATACACATTAACTCACAATTTTTTTTTCTCACAATTATAAGTTTAAAAGACATTTTATAGCAACACCACTATGATAAAATGTTGAATATGTCCTCATCTATATTAAAATTTAAGAAAAAAATTATGCATTGCTTCTCTATGTTTATGTTTTATAAAGGTTTCAGTTAATTAATAAAAACCTTCAAATAGAATCATGTTGTGTATTAATAATTTTTTACATTTAATGTTTTAATTTAAAAAAAAAGTTATTTCATATTAGTATGTTTGTAGACGAATTCTAATGAAAGGCCTAATAACATCTATGTCATGTAAAGTAATCTTTTATGAATAAGAAGCTATATTTTTTTAAAATAAACAATTTATATATTAACTTTTTAAAAATTAATATTAAAAGTTAAATATTAATCTGAAAAATGTAATCATTACACATAAATAAACCAATTTAATTTTATATTGGTTCATTCAATGTTATTATATATTATGTGATAATTAATAATATTAATTATTAATTAGGAAATTTCATGTAAAAATTTAGGGAATATTTTTTAATGATGCTAGAGGATAACTATAAAAGATAAGCATTCATGATATAATATTTCTTTTGTATTATATTTTGTGTTCTTATCTGTGGTATTCCGGAAGCAAAGTCACTAAGAAAATAAATATTTTTTAAAGAATAATTAAATATAAGTCATTTTTATTCTTTTGGGATCCATTTCGATCGACCACTACCGCTATACTTCTTGGGAATACGACTTATCCTCTTCTCCTTATACTATGCTACTCTAGTGGATTTAAACCTTGGATCTCTTAGTTTACACTATACATCATAACACAATAATTTTTAAATTTATTTCATATTGGGAGAAAATATTTTTTGAGATGGTGTTAGGTAAGGATTTAGTATAAAATTGTACTAAGAAAACAAAATTTTTCTTGTAATTATGTATTGTAATGCTAGTAAGTTATGTTAATATAAAGAATAGATACATAAGCATCATCCTTTTAGTATTTTATATCCACAAGGGAAACAAAATGAATAGAGATGGTGCAATGTTATAAGATTACATATAAAAAATAAAGATGTTCTACTTCTGAGCTACGATATACTATAAATGATAAAAACCCTATTTCAACCATGGTCCTAATGTGCTTAGAAGAGAAAGAAACTTCTCGATTAACAATATAAAATATAAAATAAAGACATGTGATGTATTAATGATACACGAAGTCCACCTATATAGGGCCTTAATGTGTGGGTTAAGGAACAACTATCTTGCTAATAATATTGTAAGGTTGGATTTCCAGTTTGTACACTTTCTCTAGTATATCATGAGTACACAATAGGAGCTCCCCCTTTTTTTATCAGCGTTCCACTAGAATATTTTCAAATAATGTTTTTGTATGCTAATATAAATTAGTAATTTTCACTTAGCGTGTCTACCTTGTCTTGGTAATTCTTGTATATGGAATAGAACTCCTATTTTTCACTTCAATATGATGTGATTGAATGTAGTAGTGATTGAAGCACAATTCATCCTCCATGTTAAAGATCATATTGTGATTTTCTGTAGAAGTGATGTCCTTATATATTACGATAGATCCTATATCATACATCTTATCTCTTTGTTGCATAGGAGGACAACCCCTATTAGTGTCTCACCTAATTTATGGAGTTGATGAGCTGACAATGTAGAGTGGAAAATAGACTAATAAAATTACACAACGATGAGAAATGTAACTCAAATTATCTATACTATAAATAGCCTCAACACTAAAAAACTATACAATGTTGATTTTCCCAACCTACTTTAAAAGAAATATATTTTTCCATTAAATAATTGATTATATCCTAAAAAGTAGAATATTACAAAGAAGAGGAACATAAATTGGTCTTCTAACTTGAATAGGAAAATATAGCTAATTATTTTGAATAAATAAACCACTAGGGTAAACAAAATATATGGTATTATACCACAAAAAGTCTCTATGGTCATCCAAAACAGTGAATCCACCACTTAAAAATAAATAATAATTTAGAATAGAGAGAGGAGCCCTCATATAAATAAAGATAATATAGATCCACACCTTCCACGCAAAGTGCCAAATAAAAGTAAGAAATTCCCTACCCTTCTAGCAAGAACTAATCTTATAACTTGAAGAGGTCAAATGTTAAAAGAGAATTTTTTCACTATAAGGAGTTGCTAAATTAGAAGCATGTGATGTATACTAAGAGAGGTTGATTTTTCCAAATCCACAATAAAGACACAATTATATGAACTAATGGTCTTGAGAAAGATTTAGGAAATACGAAACCAAATTCCTAAGGAAAACTCATAGCGAGTGAAATTTAAAAACATCCATTGAGTTTTGGCGTAGACTACTATGAACAACATTGGATTTCTACAAATAAGTAGAATACAACTCCAAATTTGAAAAATTCTAGGTCTAGAGAAAATTCCACAAATTATTGGCATCTGGATAGAAGAGGTTGAAAAGGGACATGCTAGACGTATATGATACAAAAGAATCTTAGTAAAATAGATATTAGAGGAAGTGAAGGGAATGAACTAACATATCAAAATAATATCTATGAACAAAAACATTACCTTGTCAAATAAAAAACATGTAGTGATTTCAATTATTGAACTCAAGGTTCTACCACTTTATTTCTCAATACGTCCCTACATTCCTCTTACTTTCCATCCTTCCCTTCTGTGTAGCAAAGGAAGAAACTAAGATTTGGGATTTCTAGAAAAGACAACCCACTTTTAAGCTCATGATTAATTGCCACATCACACCATAATGAAGTGGTGTATGCTATCTATGGGGAGGGGTGAACCCCCTCTTCTTTATGTTCTCCCCTGCATCCCAATGTGAGGGATAGGCTACTCTCAATGGAAACCCACCATTCTGAGTAATATCCTAGATATTTGTCTCATCACACAAGGTTCCTACCGAGCTTCATTCAACTTATGACCAATGCTCATTCAATATTTTTTTTGTTGGGCATGCAATCTGCCCACAACAAGTTTTGGGGCTCAAAGCCCAATTTTTGGTCAAATATCTTGTAAGACTTTATGAATTGTGGGCGCGGAGTGTGAAATGTATGTTGAGTCATACGATTGTAATCCCTAAGTTTTGAATGTAATGTAGTGTCATATTGGCCTACCCATGGTTTGTGAACCATGGGATTTTGTAAATAGAGTGGGGCTCTAAGTTGTAAAGACAATTGGAGATGGATTGATGTAATGATCTAGTAGATAGAGAAGGAGTCTAAGTGTCTTGGGTCATAGTAGTAAGAAGAGGCTCTGCAGCTAAGTGCGCAGGGTGAAGTTGAGTCGGTAACCCATGAAAAGGAATAAAAAAGAGAAGTTTGATTCCAAATACTGTGTATCTATTTTTATATTACTTTATATGCATTTATACTATTTTTTTAAATGTGTGCACTTATAATACTGAACACTGTTAATTATAATTTGGCTCACATAGATAAGTTAAGTAATCATATAATATCGGTTAATTGTAAGGACTTGGGTAATAACATGGATCATGCCTCAAGCAGGATTGTGTGAAGGGAGCATTGCAGGCTGCAAGGTACTGATAGGTTCACATAGCAACATGCACGTAGGGTGAAACTGCGGACCCCTGAAAACCATCAGACATCTTTAGGGTGCAGAAACCTACTTCTATCACCCTCCCATACTACTTTGGGTGAGACTTCAGTCCATGTTCTATGGACTATTGCCAAAAGGGCCAGTAGTACTGGTATTTGTTTCGCTAAATCATCTTTGAACTTGGGTCAGACGCATACAAGCAAACAAATGGCTCCATTGCCGGGAAATGGACCTACATAAGGGATGTCTGATGTCCTGTCATTGGAACCCAACAAAGGAAGAAATTGAAGGGTGTTTGGATAAGAAGATTCATGAGTTCGTGGCATATGAAAACAAGAATCCGCGAGTATCTAAGGAACAGTCACTGGAGCACTACTTATATACAAAAATCCATGAAATTTTGTTTGCATCCTCTCCTTCTGAATTGTATGAGTGGATCACGAAGCTAGCAGACAGTCAGGGAAGGTGTAGGCTCGACAAACCAATCATGCGGACTCTAGAATTAGTGTGCATACTAGAAGCGTCGGGATATAAGATCACGCAAGCTTTGGATCATTAGCTCGATCGAATTATAGGAGGATTTATCACTGAGTTCATGGTAGATATGACTGTCAGCTACAGTGAGGTAGAGCGATGCTTCCTTAAAGGACTGTGAGGTAACTATATTAAATCTTTGAACACTTGGATTAAGATGCTATTGTGTGAAAAGTGGGTTTTGCATATAAATTACAGTTTGGGACTACGCGAAGTTGGAAGATCTACAGAAGCAAAGGTATTGATGAATTAGAAACCAGTCCCTTAATTTCACCCTTGCAGGAAAGAAAGGAAGAGCTCATGAAAGTTTCTCCGAGAAGCACAGTCAGTTTGGTAAGGCAAGGAATTCCACACTTACCACCTCCACCCACCCCACCTCCGTCACCATCACAATTCAGTATGGCGAGTGCGATCAAATTACAAGTATTTAGAGGAGTAGGGAATGAAGATCTGGACCAGTTTTGGTTAATAGTAAGGGCAGTATAGAAAGCACAAGGAGTAGTGGATGAAAATATAAATAAGGTTATGTTGGTTAGCGCATTGGATAATCGCGCATTAACATGGTAGATCAAGCATTTTAATGACCATCCAAATGGAGGAATCGCAGAAATCTAGACCGCGTTGAAGAGGGAATTTAGCAAGCCAAAGTCAGAGACACAATCAATTATCGGGTTTAAGGAGATGGAGATGCTCTCAGGCAAGACCCCCTCATATTTGGACCAAAGAATGAAGGGTATGATTCCCAAAGCCAATATGACCTTGACGGATGGACAACACCACACATGGTGTGTAGCATCACTAACATCGCATTTAAGGATGACGTTGTCGCAAAAAAATATTTCCACCCAGACCGAAGCTTTGGAGATGGCAATGAGATTGCATGAGACCCCTATATAAGACCTTGGTCTAGGAGTCTAACAAATCCATGCGCAACTGCAAAATATATGTCTGGAGATGTAAAGTCTGAAATAGGATAGGACACATCAGCTATATGTGTGCGAGGAGGTATGGTGCATAAAATGTAAAGGCTAGGGGCATGACAAGGACCATTGTCTAGCATTCATGAATTACTTGGTGGGAGGAGGGCCGATGCCGCTCAGACTTGAGTCAAAAGTGGGACCAAGCATAATGCCTACACTATGGTGCATGATCGGTTAGATAGGAGGAAAACACAATACGAACAATTGTCATCTATTGTAGAAGTATACACAGACATCCAAGCAATTGTTTTGTAAATTTTGCAGGTTGGTAGGCCATGATGAACGCACCTGCAAAAGCTATGAACTAATGATGGGTCGGACTCCTGCCTACAGAGTGTAGACTGAGACTCGAGCCCTTAACACAAACAGAGGAATGACACACTCTGGATTTCACGGGCGTGGATGAGGTCGAGGTAGAGTGGGACTAGAAAAGGGTCGTGGACAACTAATTTGTTACATTGCAAAGGGCTAGGGAACTATGCTTGTGATTGTACAAACTTGACAAGGATACCATGCTTGTATTGTACTTAGTTTGATCATGAGGTAGAAGACTACCCTACATTGATAACTTGGATGTGTGAAAGAGGGATACTCTTGACTCATCCAACTCAAAATTTGCAGATGATGATGTCTAAGCTGCACGAAGAAGACCCGAATGTAAACATGATGCTTAGGAGTGGTATGACCATTGGTGATGATAAAGGTAAGAAGTCAGAAGAAAGTGCATAAGTTCATAAGGCTCCTACAAAGGAACCCAAATTTGATTTAGAACGTGCGAAGGAGGCATTCATGGAAGCTAAGAAGAGCTTCATGGAGGCCTCCACTTCAGGTAGGAAGGGTCAACTATTACTAGGGATGGATCCTTAAATGCTCACTACCTTTCTGGAGACATGCATGAAACTAACATGCAACAGCAAGGCAACAAAAGGACTACAAGAACACTAGGTACGTGGGGTCAGGAGAACCGTGCGTGGTTCAGAAAGTGCAAAGGCATTAATTGCGCATAGGAAGGGAAATGATGTTGACTGCGCAAATCAGTGAATATGAAATGGACCAGGTAATCTTGGATCTCAGATTGGATGTGAATGTACTATAGAAACAAATATGGGAATGCATGGGCAGGCCCTCGCTACAATGTTCTCCTATTCAGTTGCAAATGGAAAACCAACAGAAGGTCTTTCCCATGGGAAGATTGCAAGGAGTAATGGTGGATATTGAAGGTGCGATCACGCAGGCAGATTTTGAAGTGATAAATATTGTCGATAACAAAAATCCCTATCCTATGCTACTAGGAATAGACTAGTCCACCAATATGAATGAATTCATAAACCTAAAGAAGCAAAAAATGATTTTTATGAGAAATTCATTATGCGTAGTAGTACCGCTAGATCCAGACGAAGGAGCATGATACACTGAACCAGTGCACGATCATGATAGTGATGACGATCTCAATTGCATCTACAAGATAACTACATGAGAATAGGATTGAGTGAATCTAACTAGAGATGGAAGGATTTCGTGGGAGCACAAAAGCTCCTGCACCTTGGATTCAGATAAAGAAATAGAGTGCTAGTAGAATCGACTACAAGAAGTAACAATGCTTAATTGCAACATGATTGTTAGATCACTGCACTAAATGACAAAAAAGGTAAGTGATCTGCCTACATATGACGGGTTGACAGTGATGGACGACTTCCTGAACAAATTTGAAAGCGCAGTACCAGAACAACAGCGGTTCGATGCTCTAAAATGGGCATTGCGTGCGACACCTGCAAGATGGTGGGGTACACATCAGAGGAGTTTTAAAGACTGGCGTGCATGCAATGGGATGATGTGCCTACAATTTGGAAAACCCAAGCTAAGGATGAGAGTCAGTTACCAGGGGTAGAACAACGTGTGTGCCCACCTTTCCCAATGGGTGCTGACATATGGCCTGTAGCCCGTACAAGGGCACACTACTCCCAGAATAGAGAATCAGAACAAAATGCAGCAACAGAAAAGGTGAAGCATGCCAAGGATTATCCACAAAGAAGCATTCAACAGGGTGTACGAGGTGCTAAATAGGATCCACCAGGTGAAACACGTTGACTGCAACCTACGCATACTAGTGGTTGCAGTCTCCAGGCCCAACTCAAACAATCGGGAGGCCTTTATATTAAATGACATGAAAAGAAGAGAATTACAATCATCAGCTGTATACCAGAGGATTATACCTCCATTCTAAAAGATGGCTGTGAAATGGAGACCTCAAATGGTGAAGTGGGTAGCACCAAATCATCTGTGGCACTAAAAGGGGCTAAAAGCATCTACAACTTGTCCAAAATAGATGAAGTGCACTATCAGCCTCCTACCAAATGAAACAGTGTGCTGAAAATCACTCCCCCTCGTGCTTTTCCAACCATCATGCTTTTATAATTGGTTTTTGATAGAAATCTTACTTAAATCGGGGTTGTCTTGGTTCAAAATAGAGGTCGATGGAGTAGAAGGATCGGCAGGTACAACCGACCCTTAAGATAGCCTCTTTATTGTTGAAGAGATAAATAGTAAGAAATCCCGAAAAAGCACTAAAATCCGGCAAAACCGCATTTAATCAGACTTCAAATTTATCCAATCGGGTGTATATGCCTTATTGGATCTAGGACTGGCATCAATTGGCATATCAGGGCACAACAGTCTTGTTAATTGGGGATGGTCGACCGCCAATCACTGATCATCGATATTGAAATCAGCGAATCACATTGACATCCCACTCACATATCAGCCCAGTGCTTTATTGCCGATCACATTTCAAGTCATCCCCTGCGATCGCTGATTATATAAGCCTTAAAAGGAAAAAATTGTAATCAGAGGATTCATGGAGGCGGACTTAAGAAGGGTGTAGAGAAAACCTCGATCACCGATCTCCGATTAAATTGGATTAACAAATCAGAGGGATCACTAGATTAGATCGTCCTACCCGATTTCCCTCTAATCTGTTGATCCAATTTAATCAGAGATTAGTGATCGAGGTTTTCCCTACACCCTTCTTAAGTCCGCCTCCATGAATCCTCCGATTACAATTTTGCCTTTTAAGGTTTATATATATATATATATATATATATATATGATATATATTATATATATATATATAACATTCCTCCTACCATATTTCCCTTCCGTCAATCTTATTTAATCAGAGATCGATGATTGAGGTTTTCTCTATGCCCTTCTTAAGTCCACCTCCATCAATCCTCCAATTGCAATTTTTTTCTTTTAAGGCTTAAACCCATTTTTAAAGGAAAAATCCTCATTTTCTTAAGGAACAAAGCAACCTTCACTTTGCGATAACTTCATCATCCAGACTTAGATTGAAGTACCGTTCACAGCGTTGGAATCAGGATCACAAGATCTATGCTTTGGTCCTGAGTTGAATTTATTCTAAGAACTTTAATTTATGAACTTTTCCATGCCATTGTATCTGAATATTGTTAATTTTAGGTCTGTTCTATGCTTAGAGAAATTTATTTCAATTTTCACTGTTTGCTCCATATCTTTTCCAAGTTAGCAATCACATTAGCATTAAAGTAAACTATAGATAGAACATAAATATAAATCGCAGAAGATAAACCAAGACAAGAGGGAACAATATGTGGCGCTAGCCAAGGACAAACCCCAATGTGGGGAAACCCTTGATCTATTCTTCTTATATGTTCTTCAATATTTCAGCAGAGAGAGAGAGAGAAAGAGATAGTACATTTACAATAGAATTCAACAGTTTGACTTATCTAGATAAGAGCATATATCATCTCTAAGAAGATGATACATGCGATCAGTTCGATACATGCTACTTCAACTAATTTTCTAAGGTGACTCCTTCACCTATCGTTGTGTTGCATTTCGTCATCATGTTGCACCTCACTATGTTACACCATGCTGCACCCATCATCAATATGTTGCATATCATCATGCTTCATTAATCATGACTTTACCCATCACTATACTACATTATCTACTATTGCTGCACCATGTTGCGATCTTGACCTATGTGTTGGTTGCACCTTCGTTGCTTGTTGTCCCTTGGTTGCTTGTTGTCCCTAGCATGCTTGTTTTCCTTAGGATGCTTGTTGTTGCATGCTAGTTGTCCCTTGCATGCTAGCTGTAAAATTGCATGCTTGGTGTATTTGTTGCTCAGTAGCATACAACTATCCCAAAGTTAGTTAGTTGTCCCTTTCATGCTACTCTCCTCCAAAGACAAATGCTCTGGTTGTTTCGACAGTTCCTAGCCATTCTGCCAGTTCGAGTAGTTCCGGTTGTTCCTGGCAGTTCTGGATTTTCCTTCAGTTTCGGTAGTTCTGACATTTCCCGCTTTTCTGGCTTTTCCAGCTTTTCTGGCAGTTCTGTCTTTTCCAGCAATTCCAGCTTTTCTGGAAGTTTCGACTTTTCCGATTTTTCTGGGAGTTTTGACTTTTCCAGCATTTCCGGCTTTTCTGGCAGTTTCTGCTTTTTTGGCAATTCTAGCTTTTCTAGTAGTTCCAGCTTTTCCAGTAGTTCTGTCCTTTCCGACCTTTCCTATACTTCTTGATTTTCCACCTTTTCTGTCAATTCCAGCTTTTCGAGCATTTCCGGCTTTTCTGATAGTTCTGGCTTTTCTAGTTGTTTCAACTTTTCCGACAGTTCTGGCTTTTCCGGTAGTTCCGTCTTTTTTGGCTTTTCTAGCAGCTAACTTTTCCAGCATTTCCAATGTTTCCAACAATTTTGATTTTTCCAGCAGTTCCAGCTTTTATGGCTTTTTTGGCTTTTCTGGGAGTTCCAGCTTTTCTGGTAGTTCTGGCTTTCTGCCCTCTGGATCAAGGCAACATTATTCCTTTAGATCTCTCCTCCTACTAAAGCCCAAAGACAAGTAGAGAGAGGAAGAGATCCCAAGTGTGTTGAAATGACTTGAAGGCCACCTCTATTTATACTAAAACGTTGAGCACATGTGGGGTTTATTTTGTTTCTGGTCGACCTTGACGAATTGTCTTATAATGCAAATAAATTAATATCTCCATGAATACTTATCGGAATCAGATAATATTTAGATCAATCCTACACCTCTCGATGAGAGGGATCCATGAAAGATATCATATTCCAATAATAAGATTACCCACATGGAGTTTGGCGCTAGTTGCCAATTCTAACACTCCCTCTCAATTATGGATAACTCCATCCGTTGATCCATATGTTCAACTGTATTATCTCTGCCATTAGTGCCCTGCACTGCTCTGCGTTGCTCTGCTATACTGAGCTCTTCTATGCTTTTCTTTTCTCTGCTCTACTTCAGAACCATGAAGAGGAAGAATTGATCGAGAATGTCTCATACCATTCTCTACTAACCCAAATTCAGTTTCATCTAGAAAGAGTGTGTCACATCATTCTTACTGACCCGAAGTCGTTTTTATTGATCCTAGATCAATATCACAAGACAGTGTCTCAAACCACTCATACTAATCCCAAATCAATTTCATTGATCCCAGATCAATGGAATTCAGCGTAGCATAGGGAGTATGGTAGATACAATAATGCGTTCATTGATCATACTACTATGGTCCTTATCCTTATTTCCCTTCTCATTGACCAGATGAGAGGTACTTCCCATGAGTCCCAAACTGCATGGGTAGTATGCCTTGACAAGAGAACTAATCATCCTATCCACGGGAGAATGAATCATCTTGTTAGTGGATGCCACGGAGAACTAATCATGTTCCAAAGTCGCCATGGAGAAAACATCATCCTGGCCCACAGGAGAACTAATCATCCTGTTCCATAGTCGGCACGGAGAATAAATCATCCTGGACCATAGGATAACTAATCATGTTGTTCCATAGTCGTCACGAAGAACAAATCATCCTAGCCCATAGGAGAACTAATCATATTGTTCCATAGTTGCCACTGGAGAACTAATCATCCCAGACCATAAAAGAACTAATCATCCTGTTCATAGCACACCACCAGGGGAGGGTGAGTCGCCCTATGGTCGTATGTTGCTCCGATAAGTACCCCAAGCCCCCAAAGCTCTCAAAACTCAATGCATGCAACATGCAGGACCCTTATAAGAAGGTCTCTCAATGACTCCAAGTTGTTCGAGAAAGTCACAGATTTGACCTTTCCCTGGGGCTTTGAAAAAATGTCTACGACCTGTACATTAGTCTTAATGCAATGGAGCCTCCTCACTCATCAACTTACCATATCGTAGATAAGGAAGTATTTGATGTTTATTTGCTGCAGTAATAATTGAATACTGGATTCCTCAATAATAAAATCCCTCCTCTGGTTGTCACAGAGAATCATAGTGGTATTCATCATGTGTACAAATAGCTCACTTAAGAGATTCTGCAACCATGCAGCTTCACATGAGATCATACTCATAGCTATGTATTCGGTCTCAGCAGTTCTTATAGCAACCGACTTCAGCTTCCTACTCATCCATGATATCGAAGTAGAATCCAAAGAGAACTAGCACTAAGAAGTGATCTAGTTATCCTCCACACTTCCTACCCAGTCAGCATTCAAATAATCATGTAGTTTCATATTTCTAGTAGTGTATCTCAATCCATGAGAGATTGTACCCTGAAGAGATATGAGAAGATTCTTGGCACCAATCTAGTGAGGCTCAACTAAATATGACCTCACCATGCAACTACAAAACATATGTGTGGAGGGAACTTCACCAAGAACATCAATGCGAATG
Source organism: Pinus taeda (assembly GCA_000404065.3). Lineage (NCBI taxonomy): Eukaryota > Viridiplantae > Streptophyta > Pinopsida > Pinales > Pinaceae > Pinus > Pinus taeda. The sequence continues at coordinate 18,321 of APFE031508074.1, forward strand.
AGTTTATGAAACTCAGAGGAATTTCCCAAATTTGGTCCGACATCACTACCATATAACTTCTGAAAGTTAAGATCCTTAAGGTAGTCACATGCTTGCATTTAATGATTCCACATTCGGAATCCAACTCCCTTTTACTTCTACGAATGCTAGGGTTTGCACCTGTTAGAAATAGGTTGTCCTCATAAAGTGTTGGTATGAGAGGTCTATAATCCATAACCTTTGGGTAATTGTTTGGATTGTTTACACTCCTAGTGAATCTCACCTTCATCAGAAATCTATCAATCCTCTCATACTATTGCTAGGGTGTTTTCCTTCAAGCCACAGAGGGCTTTCTTCTACCTTATCCTTGGGTTGTTCCAAACCTGTGGACTTGCTGCATGAGGGGAATTATCCCCTTATAATATTTTCCTTCAGTACATCTCAGACATGTACCTTCATGCTCTACGTGAATTTAGACATCCCTATCACCATTTTACTCATATCAGGTAGGGCCCCATAGGTAGACCTTCAGTGTTATAGATGTGATATGTCAATTGACATGATCCCTAATGGACCATCTTGCAACTTGATACAAATTTCCAACCCTGAACCCATGAGAAAAAAAATCTTTGAAAATTATATTTTTTAACATGTACCTTTCCATCGATGAATGCCACCCAGAAACCTTTGACTTCCATTTCTGAGATGGACACTAGATTCTTCTTGCGATCAGGTACATAAAAGATATTCTATAAATGAATCAAGTTACCCTTATTCAATTCAGAGTTAACATTCCCTACACCCTTTCCTGGGATAGGTGGCATGGGTTCCAAGTATAATCCCACAATTTTTTCCATCTCTACCAAATTAGAGAGTGCACCCATCTATCTGATGAAGTGCCTTGAAGCACTACAATCCATAAGCCAGATTACCAAAGAATCTGAAGGAGATGTCCATTACAAGATAAAACTTCTTTATCTTATCATAAAAAACATTTGATTCTTCATACCTAGGGTTCCTTCCTTTCTATAAAGAGTTGGCCATTTCCTTGATGACCTGCTTTAGCTGTCATTCCTTTGATCATTGAAGATGTCCCCAGAATGATTATTATCATCATCAAGTGATGTGTTCCTTCCATTCGGACACTCCTTCACATAATGGTTGAACTAGTTATTTTCCTTTCATTCCACCCTAAGATCCGGTCTTCCAATAAAGTGATCTTTAGCTAAGCCATATTCCACTTAACACACTTTCCCATGGATGACTTAAGATAGGGAGTGATGTGTAGAGCCCGAGATTTCTATTAGAAGGCTTTGAAACAGAACACATCACAAAACCCTTTACATAGTGAGTCACAATGTTTTTCATATGAGGCCAAAAACAAAATCTTTGTACATGACATAAATTCTTTTCGACACCAAAATTTCCAGACACAAGAGAGGTGTGGGCCTCTTGAATTACATGTACTCTTTCCCCTATGGGAATACACAATTTACCAAGGTGATACAATATTTTCCCCTACAAGTGATAGCTATCCACCTGTGAACCATGGGTTAGTTTTGAATAAACATCGTTAAAGTCATCATCGTTAGAACATTGTTCAACAAAACTCTCAAAAGATAACGAAGCATTATGAAAAATAACAGAAGTAGAAATAGGAGGGTGAGATAGCATATCGACCACTTTATTTCTATTTCCCTTCTTATACTTTATTACTAGATGAAATTGTCGAAGAAATCCCATCCACCTGAAATGATGAGATTGTTGCAACTTGGTTTGTGACTAAAGGTACTGCAAGGGCTGATAATTTGTATGGGTGATGGTATCCTTTCTGATCAAGTAGTGCTTCCACTTTTTCACACTCTGCACCAAGGCATAAATCTCCTTGACATAGGTGCGATAGTTTATCATAGCTCGAGAAAAATTCTCAGAATGGTAACAAATCGACTTCTTTTGCTACATCAGTATAGTTCCCATGTCATAACTGTTGGCATCGGTTTTAATCTCGAATGGCTATTGGAGATCGAGTAAGGCTAGTACTAGCGCAGTTCTGATCTTTTCCTTCAATGTTTCGAAGGACTTTTGTTGTCTTCCTACCCATTGGAAGACTTGTTTCACACTTGTCAATGTGTGCAAAGGTTCTGCAATAACAGCGAAATTAGAAATAAATCTCCTCCAATACTGGACTGCACCTAGAAAGCTATGGACCTCGGTTACACTAGTAGGTTGAGGCCAATTTACAATTGCTTCAACTTTAGAGGGATCAATTTTTAACTATCCATGGCCAACAATATGACCTAGGTAACAAAAATATGTTTTCTGGAACTCACACTTTAACAATGTTACAAAGATTTTTTCTTTTTTCATTACATCAAGTACTTTCTTTACATGACACACATGTTCAAACCAACTCTTACTAAAGACACGTATATCATCTAAATATACAAGAACAAAATCATCAATGAAAGGCTGAAATATATCATTCATAACCCGCACAAAAGTGGCTGGAACACTGTAGTGTCTGAATGGCATCACCATCAATTTGAATAGCCCCTGCTTGGTCTTGAAGGCAGTCTTTCACATGTCCTACTCCACAATTCTACTTGGTGATAGCCACTGCACAATTCCAACTTTGTGAAATAAGCAACACTCTTTAATTGGTCTAATAAATCATTTATGCATGGAAGGGGATAACAATTTTTCACTGTTATCTTATTGAGTGCACGGTAATCCACACACATCCTCCAAGTGCCATCTTTCTTTGGCACTAAAACAATTGGTGAGCCACATAGAGAGGTGCTCGGCGTGATGACTCCTTGGTCCAACAATTCCTACATTTATCTCTTGATTTCCTTCATCTCAATAGCTAACATCTTGTACATGCCAAAATTTGGTAGAGGGGCATCATGCTGTAGATGGATTTCACGTTGGATTTCTCTCTTTGAAGGTAATCCATTCGGTTCCTAGAAAAACTCATCAGAATTAGAGATCAATTCAAATAGTTCTTGTTTATCTTCCCGATGACAGCCCTAGAAAGAATCAATGAATGCTGCCTCTTTTTCCCTTACAAACATAAGCATGCATCCTTTACTGGAATTCACCAATCTTTTCATTTGTCCAGTGCTTACAGGGCTGGAATTAATTTCATTTTGACCATCCGTCACTATATATTCTACCCCATACTTGGTGATTTGATATCTATTTTCATGACAGAAAAAGACTCCCTTTCTATCATACAGGTATGGGCTCCCTAACACCATGCCACAAATATCTAATGGTATTACATCCAACTCTACTTCATCTATGAGCTTAGAAGCGATAAAAAAAATTGACTTTACATTGCTAGTTTACATTCAGTTTTGCTTTATCATGTATCCATCCCAAATGGTAAGGCTTCGAGTGTGGTTTTGTTTCGAAGCCGAGTTTCTTTACTAGGGATTCTACAATTAAGTTTGTTTGGGACCCAATGTCAAATAGAGTTTCAACTTTAGTATGATTTACAACAAATCTGATATGAAATAGTTCAATTCTTTTTTGGTCATTTGAAAGGGACTCATTTATAGAACTGGTGGTTTCATGTGATTCAGAATTAACATGAGGTGTAAGAGTACCTTTTGTTCATGCCACTCTGATCTGTGCTTCATCTCCTGAATCTGATCCAAGGTCTTGCTGTGCCACTACCACTGTCTTCTGCTTCCCTTTTCCTCCATAATTCTTTGGACACTTTTTTGGGTGTTGCTTCCAACAGTGATCGTCATCGTGGCCTTCCTTCTTGTAGTGATTGCAATAAGGTCGCTCTCCTTCTTTTCTTGCTACTATTTTTTTCTCCTTCACTTTCCATTTTACTTTGGATTTACCATTGGGAGGTTTGAACGGTGGTTTTTTGGACTCGACATCTCTTTCATTTTTTCCCCTGTTCTCAATATGAATTACTTTTACACTGGTTGAATAAATAGTGGTTGGTTCAAACAACAACAAAGAATGTCTAATATAACTATGCAGTGAGCTAATATACTTAGTTACAACTTCTGTTGTATCAAGTGCAATAACTAGATTCAGTGTTTGCTTTCTAAATTCTTTTGTGAAAATCTAAACATCCTACCCTTTGCCTTGCATTAAATATTTCCAATTCATCAAAGCTTTTTTCTTATATCCTAAGGGATAAAATAGTTCCTTTAATGTAGAAGTGAAAGCATGCCATGAGGGAAAGAGCTTACCCACATTATTACTTCTCTGCAATTTTCTCTCCCACCAAACAAGAGTTGTGCTGCTCAGCTGTAGAGAGGCAAACTGGATCTTTGCCTCGTTCTCTATGATCTGTTGAATCCTATAGTAGACCTCAATCTGCCTAATCCAATTATTAAGTTTATCTGCATTTCTTTCACCACTAAACATAGGAAGATCAAATTTAACATCTAATTTAAGGAAGGGTTTCTTAGATGCATCCTTTGAATTTCTAAGATTATGGTGGTGAGAGGAAGAAGAACCTTCGCTCCTAGAGAGAGAAGGGCGGGGTTCTTCTTCACCATTCCTGTGTGTTGAACCTTGTCCTTCTGGGTTCCTCTCTTCTTCTTTCTCCAGCCTTAAAACCAGCTGACTGATATTCTATGCCATTGAATAGAAAGTATTTCTAAAATTATGCTTCTATTGAAGATGAGCTTCATCCTCTGCCATGATTCTCCCTCGAGGTGCACGCCCTACTTCTGGATCGAAAAGGTTCTAGTTCCCCTTTGCCTCTTTGAAGCCTGTTTCTTGTTAGCATACAAACATGCAATTGACATCGAAAAATCCCTGCTTTGATACCACCTGATTCAAGATACTTTCACTTATAGATGTGTGAAAAGAATCACTTGTAAAATTGCAACTTAACACCGAAAAATTAATGCACACACAAGAAAAGAAGAAGAAAGCACATAAAAGGCACAAAAAAGACACCAAGAGTTGATAATAGAGTTCATCCAATTCAGACTACGTCTCTGGGCCTAGCTCAAACAATGGGGAGGCCTTTATATTAAGTGACATGAAAATAAGAGAATTACAATCATCACCTGTATACTAGAGGCTTATACCTCAATTCTAAAATATGGTTGTGAAATGGAGACCTCAAATGGAGAATTAGGCAGTAGCAAAGAATTTGTGCTGCTGAAAGGGGATAGAAACATCTACAACTTGTCCAAAATAGAGGAAGTGCACTATCAGCCTCCTGCGAAATGAAACGGCATGCTGCAAATTCCTCCCCCTGTGTTTTTCCAACCATTGTGCTTTTATAATGGGTTTTTTGGACAAATCCCGCTAACATCGAGGTTGTCTTCGTTTAAAATAGAGGCCGGTGGAGTAGAAAGGTTTGTAGGTACAACCGACCCTTAAGATACCCTCTTTATCATTGAAGAGATAAATACCAAGAAATCCCGAAAAAACAGTAGAATCCGGCAAAAACTCATTTAATCAGACTTCAAATTTATCCAATTGGGCATATATTCCTTATCGAGTTCTGGGCTTGACATCGCAATCGACATATCGGGGTGAAACAGTCCTATTAATTGGGAATGGATGACCACTGATATCAGCATCGGTCCATCGCATCGGCATCACGCTCACATATCGACCCAAAGCTTTATCGCTGATCACATCGCAAGTTGGCCCTTGCCTCTTCCGATATATATATATATATATATTATATATATATATATATATATATATTATATATATATATATATATATATATATATATATATATATATATATATATATATATATTATATATAATATATGTATATAGTATGTATATTAATATATTATATTATATATATATATATATGTATATATGTATATGTATATATAATATATTGTATATATATATGTATAATATATATGTATATATGTATATATGTATGTATTGTAATATATATATATAAATATATGTATGTATATTATATATTATATATATATATAATATATATATATATATTATATATATATATATATATATATATTATATATATGCCTTCCTCTACCTGATTGCCCTCCGATCCACCGATCTAATTTAATCAAAGATCAGAGATTTGGGTTTTCTCTGCACCCTTCTTAACTTAGCCTCCATGAATCCTCCGATTGTGATTTTTTCCTTTTAAGGGTTAAACCTATTTTTAAAGGAAAATTCCTCTACTGTGGATACCACACTTTCACCACATGCCCATCGCCATTTTCATCATTAGGTAGCTGCTTTGGTTGGTTCATGATGGGTACTTATGGCTGAAGGGGACTATTCCCATGATGGTGGATCTCATCAACAGAATTGCTCGGCTTCCTTGTAAGGGAAAGGACCCTGTGACGATAGTAGGAGAAAGTGGTGATTTGGCTCTTACGGAAGCCATGAAGAAAAAATATAAGCTCAAGAAGAAAAAAAGGGTTTAAGCCATCAGAAATATCAAGGATAAAGGAGTGTACGTAGCCACCCAACTCCTGGCTGGTAAAGTAATGAGAAAATGTCATGGCAATGAAGTGCTAGCACCAGTAGTTGCGTTGGCCGAACAATGTGTAGAAGGGCTCCAGTTCAACATGGTCGAGTTCCTCTGGGAAGAATTTTTTATCAACGATAAGGAGCTTGAGGAGTAGGGTAAGAGCTTCCAGTACGCGTGGTCACTCTTGTCCATCTTGGTGGTAATAGCAGAACTATAGGAGGATAGTTAGTTCCCAAGCATCGAGCATGACATACCAGAGGCCGCGAAGTACGCTTTTCTCTAGGCTAGTAAGGGCAGGAAGCAGATTCACGATACAAAGATTTTATGGGTCATCATAAAGGTGAGCATCCAGATGTGGATTAATAGGAGGCTGCACCTATCCCCGACACTCCACAACAATCTACAAAGTGTTGTAGACTTCAAGGCAGACATGCACAATATTTACATCAGGGTGCAAAAGGATCTGGTGTAGCAGGGGAAAACGCTTCCATTCATAGCCAGTGACGACGCGATATTTACAGTGTTAGAGACATGGCCTCCCGAGTGGTGTGCCCAAGATTTGGTGGAGTTGGAGAAGACAACACTGAGTCTATTGGCCAAGAAAAGGCACAACAATACAGTGGCATTCGAGGTCAGGTCAGCTAATGAAGCGGAACAGGCAGCCATAGAGCAAAACAAGGTTGCTGAAGTAGTAGCAGCAATGTAGATAGTAGAGGTTGCAGCAAAGAAGCTAGAGGAGGGCCATGGATTATCTGGAGGATAGGAGGTAGAGGACACAAAGCTTGCAGAAGAGGGCACGGATCCAGGAACCACTTCAACCCAACTCAAATGGCCGCGTGTCCTAGAGAGATCGGGTCCATGGAAAAGGGTCAAGGCCTCGATCTGGCCATCGACCCAATCACATTAACTGAAGGATACCTCTACGACATTGGTGAGACAGTTCGCAATGTCACCATGGAAGTGCTCCAAGAAGTTATGATAGAGTAGTAGACTGTGTTGGGAGCCCTAAGGGCGCAATTGCAGGAACTATAGATGTGGCCCCTGTGGGAAGGTACCTTATCCACCTATGTTGTAATAGGTACATCAGCAATAGAACAAATGCTACAGGCAAGGATGGGCAATACCATCATGTTACTAGATGGAGCACTAGTAGTAGCAAATAAGATCGACAAAGTTGCGGTTGGCAGGATCAAAGGACATGGCCTCAATTTGGTTGCCCTTCCGCGAGAAACACTGTACCAACTACAAGATGGAATAATAATAGAACTCTATGCCAGGGAGGCCTGCTCGATACAAGTTCTAAGTGAGAAAAAGATAAACATCGAACAGATCAGCCTGCAGCGTGATGAACTGGTATCACAAACTCAATGGCTGGAACAGGTGGTAGACGACGCTTGGAAATTCGTCCTTGAGCTGGACATCCTGGCTGATCTACTAGCAGCAGAGTGGATCCACAGGTTGATGACCGACCTCTATGAAGCCAGAGAAGAAATGACAAAGGTTCATCATGAGCTAAATCTTCAAATCATCGAGTTGCGGTTGAAGGCGCAACCTTCAACTCCCATGAAAGTCAGAGAATAGTGCGCTAACACCATGCAAATAGGGTTGGATGAAATTGGATGTGCAGTGTAAGACTGTACCTGTATGTTGGAGCAAGCATTTGTGGTCCTCACATATTTCCAAGAGGATCCAAACACACAGCACTTGAAAACAGAGGCACGCGAACTCTTGGAGCAGTACAATAGTGTTTGAGGAAGTGTGCAGACAATAGTCCTCATCCAATGGATTGCGAAGACGCAACAAGATCAAGCACTGAAGGAGTAGGTGGATGTGGTGTGACAGAAAGAGGCAGTTCTCAAAGCATGCGTCCAACCATGGATTGACGAGGCCTTCACCATCACAGCAAATATCGAAGGCAATCTCTCATAGATGCAGGGGATGTACATGCTAAGGCAGGGATTTTCTCCTGACAAAGAGGCTTTGGAAGAACACATGAAGCAGGTCCAGCAAACTGCAGAGCAATGTGTTGCGGACCTCGTAGCAGGACAGGGCCAGTTAAAGGGACTCCATGCTAAGATCACGACGCTGACAGAATGACTCGAGGGTGAGTCACAATATTTGCGTTGGGGGCCTATTAGGCATGGAATCCCCCCACAACATATTTTTGGGCTCAAAGCCCAAGTTTTAGTCAAATATGTTGTAAGACTCTGCGAATTGCGGGCTCGAAGCGCGAAATGTAAGTTTAGTCATAGGGTTGTTAGCCCTAAGTTTTGAATGTAATGTAGTGTCATGTCAGGCTACCCATGTTCTGCAGACCATGGGATTGTATAAATAGAGGGAGGCTCTAAATTGTAAAGACAATTGGAGATGGATTGATGTAATGATCTAGTAGATAGAGAAGAATTCTAAGTGTCTTGGGTTGTAGTAGTAGGAAGAGGCTCTATAGCTAAGTGCACAGAGGCCTAGTAGAGTCCATAGCTGAGTGTGCGGACCCCTGCAGCTGAGTGCATAGGGAAACGTTGAGTCGGTAACCCAAGAAGAAGAATAATGAAGAGAAGTTTGATTCCAAATACTATGTATCTACTTCTATATTGTTTTCTATGCATTTATACTATTTTGTTTATCGTTCACACTTGTAATACTGAACACCATTAAGTATAATTCAGCTCACATAGACAAGTTAAGTAATTAAATAACATTGGGTTAATTGTAAGGACTTGGGTAATAAATGGATTGTGCCTTGAGCAGGACTGCATGAAGGCAACATTGCATGTTGCAAGGTATTGATAGGTGTGCGTAGCTACGTGTGCACAGGGTAAAACCGATGAATCTTGGAAAACAATTAACATCTCTAGGGTGCAGAAACTTGGTTCTAGCACCCTTCCATACTACTTCGGGTGAGACCTCAGTCCGCGCTTCATGGACTGTTGCTGAAAGGGCTAGTAGTACTGGGATTTGTTTGGCTAAATCATCTATGAACCTGGGTCAGGCCCATACAAGCCAACATTTTTCATATATTTCATCCCCAAGTTAGGTAAACTATCTAAAATTTTGTTTCCATTCCTTCTAACAAGGGAAATGATAGGTGTTACATTTCTAGGCAAGATTTGATAGACTATATAGAGACTACCCTCAATCTTGGTCTATCTAATACCTTAGACTGGGGTATTCTAAATTGACATTTTTTCCATATGAATCATGGTGGAGAAGTTTCTTTCTATGATAAATTTATTAGATCCATTTTTTCTACTATATGTAGAAATTATTCCAGGGAAAATATCTTTATCCCATTATTTTTATCTTTCGACAATAAGAGAACATAAGTATGAAGAATTTTCCATCTAGAATTTCTGAAAGCTCCAACGAGCTTGGGCTGGCTTGAGTTTCCTTCCGGGGAAGCATAAAATTAAGCTTAATAAAACTAGGGGGAGGGAGAGACAAAATGAGTAGGCTAACGAAACCACAATTTAGACAAATAGAATGAGCAATAAATGAGGATTTTTAAGGCCATCGTAAGCCAAGCATCTTTCTTTCTTGAGGATTGTAGATCCAATATTGAGTTGTCCAAGGAAAGATCGAGATTGTTTCATGAACAAGTTTAAGGATTTAGTGCCAAAGTCAATCTAGGGAGGTGGAAGAATTTTTAAAAGTATTTTTATTATGTTTTATCCACATAACCCAATAAGTGAAACTTGCTAATAATTTTCAAGCTCTGTTGAATATCATATTATATAGAGGGAAATATCTTCTTTCTTCTATGGCTAGTTTCAAGCTTACTCTAGAATGTCCATATTATGTAATGATTGTTGCCATTATTTCCATAATTTCATAAGGAAAATGGAAATCATTAAATATTTTTTGTAATTGTATCTATCTGAGAAGACTAGAGCTTAGAAATTGAGGGCCCCTATAGTCCTCTTAGTTGTAATCTATCCTGAGCAAAAGTTTTGTTTCAAAATAAAAATGAAAGGAAAATTTCGATTTTAGAGCACAAATGAAACTACCATATTTCACTCGATTCTAATAATTGCTTGGTCATTTGATCCTAATATTATCTTGTAAGAGTCTTTCAATGAAAAGGTTCTTGATCGCGACCTCCTATTAGAATAAAAGTCTTACTTGAACCCTTTATTTTTTAATCTGAAGATCATATTCTAAGGATTGAGGAATGGTAAGGTTAGTGTTTCTAACTCATTTACAGGGGGGGCAACATTGCCTCTAGGGGCCATGATTCAATGCAAATACCAATAGTTTGCACTCAGAAAATCCTATTAATTCTGTGAGTTACATAACTAGTTGAACTTAGAAGATTGTGGCCACAAATCTCTCTAAAAGAGTGTAGCTTTCCCATTCTTGATTTTCCAAAATCTATGATCTTTGGATAAGATGACAAGTTTTCCAAGATGCATTCTAGCGATGAAAACTTTGATATTTCCTTCCATTCAAATTAGTTATGATTCCTCAATATTAAGGGTAAAATTTCTTCTCCAAGTTAGGCTCCATATGTAATAGGGATTTTTAGCCATCTCCACCATGTTTTAGCTCCTAAATATTGGCCTGAAAATTTGATATTCATTAGACCAAAACCTCTATTATTTCCTCATTGATGTTGCTGTCCCCTACAAAAAAAATTTCAAATCATGTCAATTGATGTCAAATGTTGGCCAAAAAATGGGTGTCGAAGTGAAAAAAGTCCAAAGATCAGAACAAATATGAGAGGCCAAAAGAATAAGGATGAGGTGAAAAAAAAAGCCCAATTTTGAAATCCAAAAGGGAATCCATGATTTAAAGAGTAGTGCCAAAATTTGAGACTGGGTCACATAGAAGGCAGATGTCGGGAAGGATGGCAGGAAGGAATATCATAACTCTTCTTATTTCTGTTGAAAAAATTATGATGAGAGGGGCTTCAATATTTACTAGCACCCAATCATCAAAAAACGAAGGGACCAAGGGCGTAGAGCTCGATGGAGCACCTAAGCGTTAAGAAGGAATAGGGAAGGTTGAAATCCTCATAAATATTTTGGAAAAAGTTGTAATAAAGAGGGCTTCTGATACAAACTTTCACATGGTCATGACAAATACATAGGACTTGGACCTAGGGTTAGATTTAGCACCTGAGTGCTAAGGGCCATATAGTGGATACGAATATCGTATCTCCCGCATAAGTTGAATTTTGGAAAATTTATGATGAAAAGGGGCTCTAATATGTCATGGTGCTAGGTCACGAATGTATGAAGGAACCCAATGCAAAAGACAATGACCATAAGGACCCTTTCTCTCTCCTCAAAAATGAACACTTGGAAACATATAATTGGTCTCGAGAATATGACAAGATATATTACGTCAACATTACATGGCAGGATAAGGAAATGTTGCAATAGATTTCAAAATTTTAGAGGGCCAAAGCAACAAATGTAGGTGACACTTGTCATTATCCAGGAGGTAGCACATGGAGATGAGGATGTCAGCATGATGTAACTCTAAAGGTTTGCATATCAGAGGTTGAAAGCATCAAAACTATTTTGGAAAAAGTTTTAGTGAAGAGGGCTTATATATTTTCTACCACTTGTTCACAAATACCTAAAAGGACCAAGGGCACAAATTTAGGCAGAGCCCCTAAGTGCTAAGGTAGAATACCAGAAGATGGTGGCATCATAATTCTTTTTAATTCCTTTTTTGAAAACTTTCGATGAAGGGGGATTCAATATTATATTTCACCCAATCATGGAAACTCCAATGAAGCAAGGGAACATGTAACATCTAGAACCTAAGCACTATGGTCATATGGAGGATAAAAATATCATAACTCCTGTGTAAGTTCAAATTTCGAAAAGTTACAATGAAGAGGAGTTCCAATATGTGGTGGATCTTGGTCATGACCATCCATAAAACCAAAGGCAAAGCACAAAATACAAAGGGAGATAGCCTCTCAACAGGATCCCGAAGGATTTAGCACCCAACCACACAGTCTAAGGTCATAGGCAGTGGTCCCATGGTTTAGAAATGATAAAGGAGTTTAAGAAAGAGGAGACTGGGGAGATAGTATTTCTATGTCTTAGTAACAATATTTTTTTAGAGCTACAAGATGTATTGGGTTTTGGTGGTCAATCTAAAATTTATGCAGATTGATGGGTCATTAGTTATGTTCTAGAGAACCATTAATTCCACCATAGGTGATTTCTTCTAGCTCCAGAAAGTAGGTAATTCAAGTAGTTAATGGGGAAATCAATAGGTGTATCAATAGGTAACTGCAAAGTAACACCATGGAAGAGACGCGGCCTAATCAAAGACAATCACATGAAATGGCTAGGAGATATTTTACCATTACCATCATTTAGTTTTCCCATGTTTTCTTACTTGTTAATTTCTACTTTTTAAATAAGAAATCAAATTTGTTGTAATCATTTGGGCAACAAAACCTCCTCGCACCTAGATATCTAGTCAATTAGATATTTGGGGCATCATTGAGATATTTTTTAACTATTGTTTCAATCTTCCCCTCTCGTTATAAATATCAAGTAGAAAATCATTTTAAATGTTCCCAATTCTTATTCCTAGAGGTCCAAAATCTGTTTTTTGTGGGCGTTCTGAGTTTTCTCTACATAAAGAGGTTCCAACTCTTGGTTGACTGGTTTGTTCATGAGTTAATGCTTATACAAATATGAAATGAGTTGGCTCTATCATATGGAATCTATTTTGAAAGGATTAATGAAGTAGATTTGGTGATTCTAGGTAGAGTAATGTGCAATATATGTTCCCCTCTATTTATCATTTCATGTATGTTTATTTTCCTCTAAAATTGTGTAAAGACATTGATGGTTTCACTCTAAATTTTTTTGACTTACTTGTTTTATATGGTAGCAATGGTACATGTTCACTTACAAATTTACTAGTGTTATATTGTGGCCAACAATATTGTCAGATCACAACTCTACCAATGTTATTTTGTGACAATATGTACCCATGAAAATATAGAGCTAGAAACCTTAAAATGCACTCCACACTTTATGCATTCTATCCCCTTATTTTTTCATAATTCTGCTAGGATTCATTGCTTAGGATTTTGTGTTATCCGACCCTTCACATCGAATTCCTTTCCTTACTTTCTCTCTCTCTCTCTCCATTGTCACTACAATGACAATTATTAATCTACATTTTATTATGCAATTGCCACTATATCAGGACATTTATCCTTGGGATTAGTGATATCTCCCTACATATACATATTTGTATGTTTATGTCTACCTTGGTGAAGGGTGATTGAACCAAGTTCTGTCAATCTATTTCTAGTTATCTTTAATATGGAGTGCAACACAAATATAAGCAAATCCTCAAAGCAGTCCTCTAAGATGTCCTAGTCACTGACCCTTTCCTCAGCCCAAGGTTTGTCTCTAGGAACTACAACATCTTCTCACACAATTTCCAGGGACGGAATCATAATATTTTTCCATGGGCATGACAGGTTTTACATTTCCTCTCTTAATTTTCGAAGGGAAATGTGGGTTGAAGATGTCTTACCTTGGCAAATCCACAGTCTGAATCTTTGTTTTTTCACCATGGATTTTTGAAGACCTTATACTCACTCTAATGTAAGTAAGTAGAAAATTCCACCTTTACTCAACTGTGAGAAAATAATATCCTAGAGGATTTGGAAAGTACAGACTCCTGTCACTCCAAATTCCACAAGATATTTTCCAGAAATATCATCAACTAGCTCTCGAAAAGCTATGATAAACTGGCCAATCTACCTGCAAAGTCTTAGAATACCCTATAGAAAATTTTGTATTATTTGGCTCATTTCCTTCTAGAGTAAAGAATGAAGAATATTTTGTTAGCTCACCCACTTTCTCATTTCATCACTCCCAAAAAACTAATGAAGTTAACGACATCATTATAAACATCCCCACCGAAAGTGTGAATGGCTTCCCAAACTAGATCTAGCCAACCGCAACTCAAATACCATTTTAGCAATGAACTGTAATAAATATTCTATTGCCTCGCCTATTAAATATGGATGCCCTAGGCTTTCTCTTGAAAAATATGTCCCACTAGACTTACCACAACCCTTGAATGGTATTCCACAAGACTATCTCAAGCTCTTGCCAAGATTCACAGGGGAAAATGACATTTCAACATAGAGTCATGTAAAAACGTTTTGTACATTTGAAAAAAACATCAATGTGGAACACCTAGATGTGGTGTTAATGCATTTTGTCCAGTCTCTTGACAGGGATGCCGGGAAATGGTTTAAAGCCTTACCAAATACTTCAATCACCATCTGGGGGGAGATGGAGAATTATTTCATGCTCAAATGGGGAAAGAAAAGGGACCATGGATATATCCTCTTTGAATTCAATGTTATGAAGAAGAAACATAATGAATATCTTTTAGAATTCATAAAACGGTTTACTAAATTGTACAATAGTGTCCCTACTAAAATCAAACCTCCACAAGCTACTGCTAAAGTGGTTTTTGTATGGGCTTTTGAATGAGATTTTGGTTTAAATCTTAGAGAAAGGAAGACTCACTCCTCAGAAAAAATCCAAATATATTCTTTAGAAGTTGAGAAATTGTTTACCTCTATTAGGAAGTGGAGAGGTGGAACTGATCATAGAGAAAGGACAAGAGGAAAATAGGAAGCTAGTTCATTAAACCAGGGAAAGGAAACTGCAGAGTAGAAACTCGAGGAAATGAACAAGATGATAAGAAAATTGTTTAATATTCTTGTGAAATTGGGCTAGATAAAGAAAACCCTTCTCGAAAAAACCAACAAGCTTATAATCAAAGTTTCAATCCTCAATATAGGAAACCTCCTTTACAGCTCTTGCAAAGGGAGACAAGGGAGAAACAAGATCACATTTATCCTCCATTATAATTGCAATATGATTGAGAGGAGAATGCCAAAGAAACAATAGAAGTACTAGAAAATCAAGTTTCTTCTCTTTTAGCAGGAAAAAATGAAATAGAGCCCAACGAAGTAGAAGGGGATGATTGGGAGGCCCCGTTATATGACATTGAGATCAAAAACTATTGTAGATAGTTTTTTGGCTTCATGAAAGCCTAACTGCATAGGAGATATTACCTTAGATATTCCAGGAAAATATCTAGAATGGAGGACCTAAAGGCGGAGCCATCTCCCTCAAATCCTCTAAAACTAGCAGATAAAGGAAAGAAGCCTGTAGACCAAGCCTCATCCAAAAATAAAGAGCCTCCATCTTCCATTCTAAAAAATACCGAGGTCTATAAAACAAATAAGTCACCATTACCACCCAGACCAGTCTTTGACAATGATAAAGTGGTTGTTGATGTTTTTATAGATGGTAGAAACCATGTCATTTTTAATCTTCAAAAGGAGCTAGAGAAGGTCAAAATATTTTTCCCTTTGAATAAACTATTAAAATAGCCTAATTATAAATTCCAATTGTCTCAGTTTATGTGTCAATCTGCCATAGAACTTCTGCAAGACAGCCTCAACCTCTAAGAAGAAATACCCATGGTTGTATTTGGACCTCATGTTAAGCAATAATACCCTTCTATTCCCCCTTTCTATGTAACTTTGGTCATTCATGAACTTCTCTTACGTAACCACATGCTTAACGTAGGAGATTCTCATAATCTGATGTCGTTGTTTGTTATGGAGCAATTGAGGCTACAAATAACAAGAGCATATAAAGATTTGTATACTTTTGACTAAAAGGGACTAAAATGTCTAGGGTTGATTAAAGACCTGATGGTCAATTTTTCTCAGATCCCTAGTGTTGTAAAGGACATTGTAGTGACTGATATCCCTGGGAGGTTTGGTATGGTCTTGTCTAGATCATGGGAATAAAAAATTGGAGGATCCATTAAAATGGGTTTAACATATGCTACCATTCCCATTTTTGGTGGGGAAGAGCACTGATTATAGAGAGAAGTGAGATTTGTGAAGACAGTTACAAGGACCAACTTTTCTAGTAATTCCCCCATGTATGTTAAAGATAAATATTTCTCTTGTTTGATGCTAGAAGAAGATGATAAAATCATGGACGATACACAAGTGGAATGTTCTATCCCGCTAGACCAACAATCAATGGAGTGTGATAAAGTATGGAAGCTATGCTTTAATGGTGCTTATTCTAGGGAAGGAAATGGGGTAGGTGTTTTTTTGATATCCCCGTAAGGTAGCTTGATCCGTATCTCTTTCAAGCTAGATTTTGAAGCCCCAAATTATGTTGTTGAATATGAAGCTTTGCTACTAGGTCTACAAGTTTCTAGAAATCTCAACATTGGGTGCTTTAAAGTTTTTGGTGATTCAGAGCTAGTGGTGAAAGAAATATGAATTCAATGCCAAACGAAACGTCCAAGATAGAAAGCCTACCAAAATGTGGTATGGGATTTTATTGAGAATGTTTTCTTACCTTTAACATCTCATTTTTGCCCGGAGTTGAAATTTGGATGGCAAATTCGTTAGTTGAAGTTACTAGTAACTTCAAACCACCTCAAAACCCCTTGCTCATATATGAATTTCAAGTCAGATACATGCCTTTAGTAACAGACAATGTTAAGTATTGGTAGTTGTTTGAAGGTGAGGAACATATCAAACACTTGATGGAGGTCATTGGACATTTCTCAGGCTTGAAGATTGATCAGGAGCAAGAGAAAGTAGTAGTAGAACAACAAGCAAGTGGGAAGAAACCATTGCATGACACGAGATATTACAATTGAAAGGTAATAATATCCCTAGAGGATTGGTTTCCTTGGAAAGATTTTTCAACTCAAATGATATGACTATTAAGACAACTGAGCAAGAATTTGAAGAAAGGGTGGAAGACTACAATGTTGGCTCAGATCAAGATCCCGAGATAATGAAGTTGGCCAAAGGATTTCCCATGAAATACAAGAAAAAATACTTGAACCATTTTAAGGAGTATATAGATGTGTTTTATTGGTCTTATGATGATTTAAAAATGTTTGATACTAATATCATCCAACATAAAATTACTTTGAAAAGTGAGGTAAAACCATACAAACAGAAACTTAGGAAGATTAACCCTTTATTACTAACATCAATTGAGAAAGAGGTGAGGAAGTTGCTCCAAGAAAAAATTATCCTACCTCTAAGGTATTTAGATTGGGTGGAAAATCTAGTTCTCATCAAGAAGAACAATGGGGAAATGAGGTTGTGTATCGACTTTAGGAATTTGAATGAGCCCTCACTAAAGGATAATTACCATTTGGATAAAATGGACTACATTCTGAAAAAGGTGGTGTTCTCTACTCATATTTCTATGATGGATGGTTTCTATGGATAAAATCAAGTAGTTGTGCATCGTGAGGATCAAAAGGAAATTACGTTCACCATGCCTTGGGGGGGATATTTATAAATGTTAGAATTCCCTTCACCCTCACGAATGTGAGAGCCACTTTTCAAAGGGAAATGGATATAGAATTTGTTGGAGAAAAAGATAAGTTCGTGGTAATTTACCCTAGATGACATCACTATTTTTCAGAGATAGATGAGGAGCATATCGAACATATATGTCTCACTTTTGAGAAATGCAAAAACTATGGCTTGTCTTTAAATCCTAGGAAGTCTCATCTTTCTCTAAGTGATGGAAAGTTGCGAGGACACATCATGGAAAAAGACTGGGTGAAGATAAATCCCAAGAGGGTGGAAGCCATCAACAACATCCCATCACTGAGAAAAAAGAAATAAATCTAGAATTTCTTGGGAAGAATCAAATTTTTGCGTTTCATACCCAATTATGCTGAGATAATTAAACAAATAATACAAATGCTAAAGAAAGATAAAGAAGTGAAATGTACTCTTGGCTCTAATGAATCATTCTCTAGAATTAAAAAGGGTTTTGTAGAAACTCCTTTGTTTGTGACTCTAGATTATAAAATATTTTTTCACTTTTTCTTTTGATTCTCTTCACATAGTGGTTGTTGTCTTGTTGTAGAAAAAAAGTGATGGGCATGGGAAACCTATAACATTCTTTATTGGGGTGGTACAATATGTTGACCTAAAATATAAAATTTTGGAAAAGCAGGCTTATGCCTTGGTTGGAGCCCTAAAGGCTTTCAAAATTTATGTTCTCCAATCAAACATAAGAACTTATGTCCTTATAGCCACAGTAAAAGACATTCTAGTTCAGGGTGATAACGATGGGAAAAGAGGAAAATGGATTGCTCAAATTCAGGAATATGTCATGGATACCAAGTCTACAAAGATCATCAAGGGACAAGGGATAGCTAAAATTATATCTAAAGAAAATTTCTGAGCATTGGGCATAAATTTGTTGAGAGGGGAAGAATGAAGCCGAAAACAAGAGGGCACAATAAGGTAAATACCACGACACAGAAAATTCAAATGTAGTAACTCATGTCTCACTTGTATAAACATATAATCCACTATTTACTTTTTCTGAGTTGTCCAATCAATTTTGATAAATTTAAATACAGAGCTTTGAGGTTAGAAGCTGAGAAGTTTGTCATTTTAAATGGCCAAATGTATTAGAAATACCTAGTGGAGATTTTTTTTTTACAACATGTTGAAGAAGAGATCTTTAAAGTGATGGATGAGTTCCATAATTGTGTGGGGGGGAAATTATAGTTGGAGATATACAACCCATAAAATTCTCAAAGAAGGTTTCTATTGGCCCAAGGTATTATGTGAGGTACATGCATATGCTAGGGCCTATGAGAAAGGAAGAAATTATCACCTTTTCCTTCAATCCCTACTCTTTTCGAAGAACCTTTTAGACAGTGGGGGTTATACCTCATTGGGGAAATCCATGTGTCCTCCACCGATCAACACAAATGGATTCTCATGGCCACCGATTACTTCACTAAGTGGGTGGAATTAGTCCCATATATAATGCAACTAATGTCATGGTTATCAAATTCATGGAGGAGAATATATTTGTTAGGTTCAATTGCCCAAGAAAGATTATCATTGATAATGCTAAATTTTTTAAATCTACAAAGATTTTGATCTTATGCCAGAAGTATAACATCATTCTGGTTCACTCAACTAGCTACTATCCTCTAGGAAATGGTTGGCCAAATCATCAAATAAAACCTTGGTAAGGATTCTTAAGATGAAATATTAGAAAATCACAAGAATAGAAACTTACAAATGAAGTTTTCATTATGTTGAAATAGAGTTACTACTAAGAGGTCGACTGCAAAATCTCCTTCTCAATCAGTGTATAAGAAAGCTGTAATTTTCCCTATACAACTAGCAATGTCAATGCCCAAAATTCTACAGGATGTTAAAGAAGAACCATGTTCTCTAATCAGCAGACCAACAAGCTGGTAGAACTTCAAGAAAGGAAAGGGGATTTGACTCAGAATATGATTCAATATCAGGAAAAAATGAAATGTTTGTTTGATAGAAAAGAAAGAGGGAAAACTTTAGAATGAGGAGACTTGGTGCTTAGGTGGGATGTCAGACAAGAAGATAAAGGAAAGCATGGAGAATTCAATCCCTTATGGGTTATACCTTTCAATATTGTTGAGGCAAAGGGGAACAATACTTTCTTGCCAAAAAACCTGGATGGTGAAATGTTTGAGATGCTTGTGAATGGGTAGTTTCTCAAGGTTTACTTCCAGCACTAAAAAAGGTCCACCTTCACCTAGTGTACATAATGCTGAGCCATTGTAGATAACCACAATTATGTAAGCTTTTTATGTTTCTGTTTTTTTAATATACTTGAAAAAATTGACTCCGTGCCTAATGGATAGGAGGCTACTAGCCTGCAAGTTCTCAACAACTTTACAACAAGGCATTGTCCCCAGTTAGAGCCATTGTTCTCACCTACTACACATTTTCAAATCATGTCAAGAGATGTCAAATGTTGGTCAGGAAAGGGGAGATGAAGTGAGAAAAGGCCAAAGAGGAGAACAAATATTAGAGCTCAAAATCACGAGGAGGAGACTGAAACCAAAAGCCTAATTTAAAAAGCGAAAAGGAAAGTCATGATTTAAAGAGGAGTGCCAAAATTCGGGATCCGATCACATCAAAGCCTGATATTGGGAAGACTAGCAGGAAGGCATATCATAACTCATATTATTTCTTTTGAAATATTTCTAATAAGAGTGGCTTCAATATTTACTAGCACCCAATTATGGAAAAGCAAAGGGACCAATGGCATAGAGCTAGTTCGAGCACCTAAGTGTTAATAAGGAATAACAGAGGTAGAAAGCATTAGAACTCTTTTCGAAAAATTCTCGATGAAGCGAGATTTTGATAGAAACTTGCACATGGTTCTTTGAGATCCATAGAACTTAGAGCCAGGGGAGGATTGAGCACCTGAGCTATATAGACCATATTAGGGATAAAAATATCATAACTCCTACTTAAGTTCAAACTGGAAAAGCTACAATGAATAGGGTCTCTGGTATGTGGTGGCACTTAGTCATGAACGTACAATGAAACCACTGCAAAACCAAGGACCCTAAGGACCTCTTCTCTCTCCTCAAAACTAGACACATGGCAACATATAGTTGGTCCTAATAAGTTAACATGATAGATTACGTCATCATGAGATTGCAGGATAACAATATGCGGCAAGTGATTTCAACGTTTTAGAGGGCCAAAGAGACAAGCCTGGGCAACATGTGTCACTACCCGAGAGGCACCACGTGAATATGAGGATGTCAACATGATGTCACTTTGGATATTTTTATATCAGAGGTTGAGAGCATCAGAACTCTTTCATAAAAAGTTTTCATGAAGTGGGCTTCGATATTTTCTAGTAGTTTGTTAGAAGGACCTAAAAGGACCAAGGGCGTACAGTTGACTGCAGCCCCTAAGTGATAATAATGGGCCATATCTAGGATACAAATATCATAACTCCTACGTAAGTTCATATTTGGAAAAGTAATGATGAAGAGGAGCTTTGATATGTGGTGGCACTTGATCATGACCATCCACAAAACCAAATTCAAAGCACAAATTACAATGGGATATAGGCCACCAACAGGATACCAAAGTCTTTAGCACCCAAGTTTAGATCCTAATTTCATAGGGAGTGATCCAATGGTTGAGAAATGAGAATGGAGTTTAAATAAGAGGAGCCTATGGCGATCAAATTTCTGTGTTTTCGTAACAATCTTTTATAAGAGTTATGAGATGTATTGGTTTCTGATTGTATAGTCTAAAGTGTATGCGGATTGATGTGTTGACATTTATGTTACAAAGCACCACTAATTCCACCAAAGGTGATCACTTCCAACCCCAGAAAGTGCATAAATCAAGCAGTTAAGGGGGAAGGTGGTAGATGTATCAGCCTATAATTGAGCAAGAACACTTTTGTAGAAATGTGGCATGATTAGAGACAATCATAGGAAATGGAAGGAGATAATCCATCATTCATTTTTCCCATGCTTTTTTATTTAGTAGTCTCTACATTTTAAATAAGAAATCAAATATGTTGTAATCATTTGGGTAGCAAAGCCTCCCCATTCATAGAAAGTTAGTCAATTAGGTAGTAGGGCCATCGCTGATGTATTTTTTTAACTATTGTTTCAAGTTTCCCCTCTCCTTATCAATAGGGGGAAGAAAATCATTTTAAAGGTTCCCAATTCTTGTCCCCAGAGGTCCGATTTTTTATTTTTTTTTTTTTTATTTTTTTTTTTTATTTTTTTTTTTCTTTTTCAGGTGTTCCAAGTTTTTTATATAGAAGGAGGTTCCAACTCTTGGTTCAATGTTTTGTTCATGAGGAGTTAATGATTATACAAATGTCAAATGTATTGGGCCCATGATATGGACTCTATTTTCAAAGGATTAATGAAGTGGATTTGGCGATTCCAAACAGAGTAATGTGCAATATGTGTTCCCCTTTGTTTTTCATTTCATGTATGTTTGTCTTCCTCTGAAATTGTGTAAAGAAGTTGTTGGTTTCACTCTCAATTTTTTATATTTGCCTATGTTATATTATAGCAACAGTACGTTTGAACTTACAAATTTACTAGTTTTGTATTGTAGCAAACAATACTTGTGAGATTGCACATCTACCAATGTTATTTTTTGATAGGATGTACCCATGAAAATATAGAGATAGAAACCTTAAAATCTACTCCACACTTTCTTCATTTCATCTCCTTATTCTTCCATAGTTCTGTTGAGATTCGATGCTTAAGATTCCTTGTTATCCATCCCTCTCCATTGAATTCCTTTCCTTACTTTCTCTCTCTCCCTCTCTCCATTTTCACTATAATGACAATTATTAAGCTTCATTTTATTGTGTGTTGACCACCATATCAGAACATTTATCCTTGGGATGAGCGATACATACATACATACAGACATACAAACATATATATGTATGTGTATATGTGTGTGTGTGTGTGGTTAAGTCTACCTTGGTGAAGGGTGATTAAACTAAGTTCTAGATCAATCTATTTCCAATTATATTTAATCTGGAGTGCAACACAATCTCAGCAAATCCTCAAACCACTCCTCTAAAATGTCCTAGAAACTGACCCTTTTGTTGAACTTGGGGGTTGTCTCTAGGAGGTACAACCAAAATTCATTACTATAACATGAGGAGTAGATGTCTCTCTGGCCCCAAGAGAGAACCATTTTATGTTCTAGTTGGGGTTGCTATATTTAAGTGGGATCTGGCCATTCACTTTCTACACAAAATGGTGCTATGAGAGGGGAAACCTCCTATGGAAACCGGAGCGGAAGGAGGAAAAATATGTTGAGAAGAATCTTAATCTAGCTAACTAGATCCTAAATCACTTATTTGGGGAAAGCTTTGAAAACACGTGTCTAAGGACCTCTTTTACATGATTTAAAGAAAAGAGTGAATTTCAAACATATAAAATTCTTTGTGAGGTTTTCCTCATTCATATTTATAATGCTGTTAAGTTATTATTAGTCAAATGTACTCTCTATTTTATTTATATTTCATCTGTATTAATGTCATAAGAAACATTTTCTTATGTACATAATTTATCATATTTAATGATATTGATAAGCTAGAGAACCACTTTGATATTGTCAACAGTTTTAAAATATCATTTGTTTCAAATTCAACTTTTCTTCAAAACAAAAAAATTGTGATACATGGTAGCAATTATCATCACTTTTGGCTTGGTTTGACCTAGATAAGAAAACAAATCAAGACTTTCCTTTTATATCTTTTGATATCAGAAGACTACAAGTAGATGTATTAATGAAATTTGGCTTAAAAGAATCATAAGAAAGATAATATCTTTGATTAAGTGATCAATGCAATAGACTAGAAAATTATAGAAAATAAAAAAAATCAATAATTCCTTTATTAAAAAGTAGGAAGTATGGAAATATTATAGCTTTTCCCAGTTTCATTGTAGATGAGAATGAATTAAAAATTCATTCTTAAAAAAATATTGATTAAAAACAATTCATTTTCTAGGTATATTTGTTTTGAGTGGATTCAAACCACAACTATTGAATATTAAATCTATTTCTAAAAAATTACCTTAACCATCCACACATTCATAAATTATTCTATATTTAAAAAACTACCATGTAACCACTCTATTTAGAAAATCGAAAAACTACCATGTAACCACTCTATTTAGAAAATCGAAAAACCTAACTATAAAAGATCAAGATTTTTCTAAAAATATAAATCAATTAAAATATAATAACTTAAAGTAATATAATTATAAATTTTATCTTATCCCTTTTACAAATATGCAAAACTCAATCCATATTTCCATTTAATTTAGTTTATAAATATAATACAATGTTAAAACAACTTCCTTTTCAATACTCCCTTTCACGAAGTTGGGCTTTCAAAGGATGATGTGTGATTTAGTTAAATAAAAAAATATTCTTCACGGTAACTATTTCCCGTTCAAGGAAACTGTATCAGAACTAGAATAGATTTTGCTAGAAAAAAATAGGATTTTGTAATTTTATAGGTTACGGAGTTGTTTATAATGTAATTTTTAGTGTGAGAATTTAGTTAAAATTTTCAAGTGAAATTTCGATTTTTTGTTATTTAAATTAGTTTTTTATTATATATAAATTCAGTATTATAAAAAACTTTAGGAAACTTTTATTGTTTAGAATTTATAGTATTGTAATTTCAATAAATTCTAGCCAAATTTTAGAAAAATTAACAAAAAAAAATCATGTAAAAACTTCCAAAAATCACACTAAAAAAACCATTAATAAATAAATAAATAAATAAAACAACGTAAAAACATGATTCAAAGATAACTTAACAATCCTCAGTTTATATCGGCACAACAACCTAGACATTGGGGAATGAATTGCGATGACCTCAATGTTTTTATTGAATAAAATAAAAACACGAAACACATTCCATTTTATAGAAAGTGCAGTGATCTCCACCACAACCACTTCCATATTTATTGCTTGAATTTGAATTATCCTAAACGTCAAATTACAGCGAGGCTTTTGGCTGCACGGGGAAGCTCCGTAAATGAAAACGGGCATCCAAAGAGAGTATCATGCCGTAAACGCGCATAGGTATAACTACGAACTCTGTATTCGAGACCGCTGCCACCCAGGGAGGCCAATTGGAGCATGGGAAAGGCGAGAGATTAAAGTGCATCATGCCAATTTACGTGCTTCAAGCGAATTTGTGGCCAACCATGGTTATCACCTCGGTTCGTATTATGGAAAAGCCAGAGAACAAAGCTATCCAGCCAATTTCAAGTGCCTCTAGCCAACTTATGTGAATTTGTGGCCAACCTTGTTTAAAACCATCGATAATACATAACCTGTAGTGGCTATACTTCGGCACGCATAGAATCCTTATAATGACGGATGTAAGCTATCTTCTTAGATGGTTAGTTCCCCCAACGTGATCGCGTTGGCGGTTTTGTATATTGTGATCACTATCTGGAATCTTAGAAACAAGCTATTTTGTTTATGGCTATGTACACTTTCATAAAAGAAGCAAAAAGTTAAAGTTAAATGGATGGTGCAGAATGAATACATGTATCATCCTTATAAGTACATCATCCTTATAAGAAATGGAGAATTTTTTAATAATAACGATATTTTGGAAGGATTTTTATGTATAAAATAATAATGTATAAATAGTTTTTTGGAAGAAGTTACATTGAATATTTTTGTAACGCTTTTCGAACCAACAAGTGTGGTTCATCTTCATGACACAATGAAGAAAAAGATGTACAATGAAGAGAATTAAATAGGAAGACAGGTCAACTTATTAGTTAGAAAAAAATAACTATATTTAA
>APFE031508074.1:46663-75471 GCA_000404065.3 Pinus taeda
TAAAACTCTATTACATAAATGATTTTTTTTGTTTGAATATTATAAATATTAATAAAACCCTATTACATAAATTTTTGCTTATTTCCCTATATATAGAGTGTTTTTCTTCTTTAATAAAATAAGGCATTATATTATTAATAACATGAGACCCCTTGATGGCAGGACTACCTGCTTACACCCATAGTATGAATAAAAATTCATAAGCCTATTTGTCGTAGGAATTTAACTCTCAAAGGAGTCAAATCATCAACCAAAAATGGTTGAGGCCCTCTTTTAGTCTCATGGCAGAGTGATTCATGGACTTAACAAAGTCTAAACATTAACCCACCTTTTCATTTCTATCGGGAATTACTCGTTAACCTTTATTTCTGACTTTCATTCAAATATTTCTTATGAGGAGTTTAAAACCCCTTCATAACCATCTTACTTACATATATATAACCCTTCCCTCTTTAAACCTTGGTTACATATATTTAACACATAAACGTTCTATTGTTGGACTTATATATAGAGTTCCATATTCCCACACCTAAGCCTTTATAAACTAATCACAAAGGAAATAAATACACAACCATACCTTTTCCTCCTTGATACGACCTTGGCGGATTTCTTGAGTTTTACCTTTATCGCAATCAGCGATAGGCTCCTCTGCGAGTCATTAACACATACATGCCTCCTCCACATCCGATATGCAATTGAACTATCAGAGTTCAAACTTTATAAACCAACACTCATAACTTCATTGGGTTTGTACCCATTGGTCTTTGCATTATCACGTATCACTTCCATACCCCAATCCTCGATCAAACAACTTACATATTAATCCTTTGTCTTGATCTACACATAGTAGATTTGATGGTTCACCCCAACCTCAAATAGACCACGAGCATGAGGATTAACTGCTTGATAAAGTGGTTTTCCCCTTCCTCCCTTGTGCTACATGTCCTCCACTGAATGGAATCGGACACTCAACCCTCAATAACACTTAATGTTTCTTCGCCGCCCGAAATACCACTAAAGGCTCATGAAACCCCCTTTTCATTGTGTTGTCTCCTGTACTCTTTCACCGAGCGATGGATGTTGATCTATACGATCGATGGATATCATCCTTTGTCGCCCATTCCATTGATATATAAGATCCAATGGTACTTAAACTTTGATGACTTGCTTCTTCCTTCACCCTTTCCTTCATGCGTTTTGCTATTTCGTCATCATTTCTCTATGGTTTTGGGTTATTTCTTCAGGGTTTTGACTTTTGTTCTTTCACTACCCAATTCACTCATGGGCTTATGTCCTCTACAAATTATTCACAACGCAACTTCTATAGGGCTTATTCTGTTCCTTCAATTGGATTTAATAATCCATTATGATTCCTCTGAATGATTCTCTCCTCTGCATGTTCTTCTAAACTCTGCATGTAACCCTTGTCATAGAACCTACGACTTCATATATCATTCATTCATTAAACACTCATTTTACATACTAATACATTGATGAAATCATCCATTATATATAAAAATATGAACAAATGATACATATCAAGACTCTCTGTCTCTCACAGAACTAATCTTCAGTATGAATGGCCTCCTTTTGAACTCTGTCCATAGGCTTACATTTATACCAGAAAGGTTTGTTGAGCTAATCCTAGTTCCATTCCTAAATCTATTGAACTGACTCTTAAATCCTCTATCTTCTACGTCCACTTCTAATACCCATTTAATTCCTAAGAGCTCTCCTTAGTTCCTCAAATCATGGAACTACTTAAAGAGTCCTAATTGAATTTAGACTCCTTTGTCATTATTGCCCACTCATCTTCTCATTTATTTGAGAGAATTTTCAAACATCTCACATTATATAATTATATCACTTAAAAACCTAAATATTACATTAATTTGAGACTTAGGAAACTAATTTCCGTAAAACACATTAGCCCCCATGTCTACTTAATTACAAATGATTTTCTCTTGGGTTGAATGCTCCTGCATCAGACTCCCAAAGTGGAAAATATTCATGATCTCCTAATCACGTGTCTTCTGGTTTTTGTCTTCCTCGATCCCATACTTTGTTTTGTAATTGCCCAAATATCTTGTTCCTTTGTTGTTGTTGTACTTCTATTGTCTTCTGTTCCTTGTTCTTCTCTTTGTTAATCAGGTTCAAGTTCTGATTGATCTTTCTTCATGTTTCTACCATTTTCATCCATATCTACTGCTTCATCATTAACTGCCATAACTATTCAATATCCATGTTGGCTGATATGGGCCTGACCCAAGTTCAGAAGAATTGTTTAGCCAAACAAATCCCGCTGCTATTGGCCCTTTCGGTAATAGCCTGTGGAGTGTGGACTGGCATCTCACCCGAGGTAGCAGTGAAGGGTGTTGGAACCAGGTTTCTACACCCTTGGGATGTCTAGATGTTGTTTGGAGGTTTCGCACACCATTCCACAACTTCGTGCTGCTCTGTTTCGTGTAGATGTGGACCCAGAATAACCCTTACTTTTTATTAATGTGCTATTTATAGATTTAATCTATTTATTATGGTCTTTAGGCAAACATGTATCAGATTTAACCAGTTCACAGACACAAATTCATATATTCATAACATAAGCATATGCACATAGATTCAAATAGTTAAAGTAACCATACAAAAGCTAGATCTGTGATAACTCGGATTTAACACATAATTTCAGAAACAACTTATATTTACTCACTTTCTTTACCAATACATCCAGATCTGCTCTCCGCACTGAGCTGTCGGGGTCCATACACACAGCTGGGGACTCTCCCAAGCCTCTGCACACACAGCTGTAGAGCCTCTATCTACTACCCAAACCCTCGACTTGGACTTACAGATGCTTGAAGACTTTCCTTCTCAAAAACCCATTACATATCAGATCCAAGATTACATATCAAAAGAACTAGATACCTCTACCCTTAGAGAATCGCTCTATTTATACCTTTCCATGGACTGCGATCCATGGGTAGGCTAGCTCACTTACATTTCTTTACATTATCTTTGGGCGGACTACCCTTTGACTCAACTTATTACAAATCGCGCTCTGCACATCCCACAGGGTCTTTACCCCATATTTACCAAAAAATTTGGCCTTCATGCCCCATGACTATTACACGGGACTTATGCTACCCAAAAGTCCCCCAACACAATCATCGTGACTCGTCCCGAGTCACTCAGCTGATGTGGTAATCTTTGCACGGTGGTCAGTTAGCAACCTTTGTGCTTCACTTGTACTGACAGCAGACTCTTCCATCATTCGTTGTATTTGTTCCACGCGTTTCACTTACACATCAGTCTCTGTCTTTGCTGGCTCCATAGTGGCATATTCTGTCTACATGTGTGCTACCTGATGCTCTATGGTGGTTGAGCCTACAAATATTTCATCTAGCCATGGCTAAAGACGCACTTTAATCACTGCTTCCTTCTGTCTGGCAGCGTGGGCTTGGATTTTTAGGTCATGGGCCTCCCTTATCTTAGCTAAACACTGCCTAATAGCCACGGTATACACAGTTCCTTTGATCACATCATTACTGGCTGGATGGGATCGTCTTCAAGGTTTACTACTTCAACATATGTGGAAGAACCCTCTTCCTCATCGCTTTCAATTGTCACAGTTTTACCCTTTTCCTCCATTTTGAACTTTCTAAAGTGCAGGTGTCGTGGCGTCCTCCTTACTGGTTCTAGAATCAGATGGCCCTTCTTGGTCCACGACATCCGAAGTGATTTAGGGAGCTCGGCTACTTACGACATGGCTTTCTATGGACTATTTACGATAGGGTTTGTCACCTTAAGGATTTCTTGACAATAATGTTTTGGCGATGCTTGAAACCACAAACTTTCTTCTAGTTGCTTGTCATTCATCTTGTGCTTGGCTTGGACCTAGGGCGTCTCCCTTATGGAATGGTAAAGCACGGTTCTGTGACTCTTAATATGATTATATTTGATTTCACATTTAAAATTGATTGTTCGCCCTTGCTGTAGCTCATAAATGCGATTTTGGTAGTTATTTTTTTCCTTAATTACCCGCTACCCACTCCAACTTGCCTTAAATGGGCCATCATATCATGAATAGTACCTGCAACAATCGCTTTCCATCCTTTCTCTGTGGCAGTGGATCCCCAGGTACGCAAATACTTGTTCCAAATGTGCGTTATAGCCACGTCGTGTAGCTTCTCGACAGCCAGTTTTATAGTCTCACACCCTCTTCCAACTGCATGGGGTAATAGGACTAAGCCCCCTATGGATAGTCAAGTGGGCGCACACCATGTGCGGGTCTTCCATTTCCTAACTAGTCCAAGCTACAGGCACCCTTCACGTTCCCTTGATTCTACTAGTGGATTGCAGTTTGTGCATCCTTGTACTCCCAGGTGCAATCACAGCCATGCTAGCGAGGTCGCTACTTGGCATAGTAGTGTTGGAGATCCAACCATGTTTGATCCCTTCATTAGTTCCTTCGTGTAACCCATCTAGGTGACATATAATTGCAGCTTATCAATTTCTTCATGCAGCCTCGCACTTTGTTCTCGAAGTCTGACGCTTGTTTCTTCTAACTTACAAAGTTTTATTTTTCCATGCCAAACAGCTACCCAGAGCTGCTAAATCCCTTTTCAGATGTTGTCACACGTAGGATGGACGGTAGATGTACTGGTTCATCCAATCGTGGAGAGAGTTCCTTGCCCGGCCCTACTAGCCCTCATTCCGCACTGATCCAGTTGGGTTGATGGCCGCATTATGTGCACTCATATCCTTTATTGTTGATAAATGACCATTATGTACCAACGTGGCTGCCGCACCCATCCTG
The DNA here is from genome assembly GCA_000404065.3 of Pinus taeda. Taxonomy (NCBI): domain Eukaryota; kingdom Viridiplantae; phylum Streptophyta; class Pinopsida; order Pinales; family Pinaceae; genus Pinus; species Pinus taeda. The sequence goes on from APFE031508074.1 coordinate 51,477, forward strand.
CAAGCCATACCTCGAACTACCTTATACATCTCAGCTTCTGCGCCCCCCATCTGGGTGCACGCGGTGCATCTTCTGACACACCAAGTTTCTCCAGTGCTAAAATTATGGTGCCAAGCTTAACGAACTACCCCTCATTCGTTGCATCATTCTCCACTGGCATTGTCTATCTTCTATGGTCATGCGTCACAATGATCAAATCATCATATTATAGTTAAGTGTCATAACTTCCTGCAATTGGTTCTGCCATCGCTCAGTCTCGTCATCTAAATCCACGGTGTAGGTGCTATCGCGCTCCCATGAGATTCTTCCCTCGCCTGTGGAATGCATCTGATTCTGGTCTTGTGCTGTTATATGATAGATACAATCTAGTTCCTTGTCACTCTCCTTGTCAAGCACTAGTTTGGTGTAGCGCTCTCATTCTACTGTATCAAATAGAATTACTACCTACAATGAGTTCTTTTCAAATGTCATTTTCTACCTCTTTAAATTAATGATCCCTTTCATGTCCGTGGCCCACTCAATTCCGAGCAATGATGGGTAAGGATTACTATCATCAACAACCTCTATTACCTCGAAATCAGTCTATGTACTTATGCCTTCGATGTCCACGGTCACCCCTCGTAGTCAGCCCATATGCTCCTCTAGTCCTTTAACAACTTTACTATAATGTAGTAGCTTCATGCAGGTCTCGAGATAGGTAGTAATCGTGGAGGGGTCCAATCCTGGCTCTGTTTGGTCCCCCCTACCTGGAGTAGAGAACTCCGCGAAGCTCTTCTAAGCTTCTCTTCTAAGCTTCCTTAGGTGTCTTCATCCCTTGTTTCGACCTCGAGTCAGGTTCCTTTGAGGTTGCATCACACCTCTTCCCATCTTCTGCAATCCCTTTCCGTGTATCACCTCCTATTGTTGTGCCCCTCCTCAATACCATATTTATACTAGGGTCTGCCTCATTTGGTTCTGATTGCATCATTTGGACATTTTGAGTTGGTGGAGGTTGTAATACTCCCTTCTCATGCATCTGGGCAATTAATGTTGGACAAGCTACCATTTCATGATCAAACTACTCATAATAGGGGCAAGAGATCCTGGTCAGGTTAGTGTCGTCACGAGTGTAGTGTCCTAGCCCTCCATAGATATAATATATCATTTGTTCGCAGCCCCTCCCGAGCCCCATTCCTCTTGCTTGACCGTGTCCTTGAAATCCTCCTCACACTTCAGTCTGCACTCGGTAAGTTGGGGTTCTTTTCATCATTAAGTCATAACTTTGACACATTTGCTCATTGTGACCTACTAATCGACAAAATTTGTAGTACAACTGTTGCGGGGTCTGCGTATACTTCTGTAATAGGCGTTAGTTATCCATTGCATGCTTTCCACCCACTTGAAAAATCGCACACGAGAGCACAAATGCATCACTTGGTCCTGCTTGTACCTCCACTTTTAATGGCATCGCCCCCCCCACAACCACATAGTTGACGAAGATAGGGTAGTGGTCCTTCTCGTGCCCTTGGCTCTTGCATTTAATATAGCCTACCTCGCCACGTGCCTCTGGTCGAGGCACCCTTTCTTTCTTAAAGCTTTGCATTTCTAAACTTAGATTTTGAAGTTGCGCGTGGATTTGCTGAACTCCAAACCCTATATCTGGTATTAGAGTTTTGTGCAACCTCATTGCTATCTCCAACTTGGGTTGAGATATTTTGTTGCAACAGAGCCATCCTCAGATGTGGTTACAGTGATGCCACAAATGACGTGTACTGTTGCACATTTTCCAATGTCATGTCAGCCTCCCAAATAGCACTTTTTAACATCTAGTCGAGATCCCACGGCGTTTCACTAGTCAACATTACGATCTCCTTGAACCCAATAACTTACTATGTTTCTGATTTTGGTCAGCCAAACTCTTTGTTTAGCACCTCCTAGATTGCTACTATTCCCTTGTTCATATGATTAGTTGAGTATTTTATGTACCACGTCAATGTGCGTCCTCCAGTGCACTAACTATGGTAGCCTTTTTTATATTTTCATTTGTTATGCCTTGAGCGTCCCACAGAGACTTTATTACAAACTAGAACTGGCGTGGTTCCTCATTTCCTACACCCTTAAATATCGACAACTTAACTACACTTGCCATACCAATGTTTGGTGGTGGTGGGGTTGGAGATGGGGTTGGTTTTGGTGTGGAAGGATTTGATGTAGGTGAAGTGGGTGGTGGCATGGACATAGGTGGTATCAGTGGGAAGTGCTCCTTGATCAACTGGACCACACTTCTTGGTGAGAAACTAGCAAGTTCTTCCTCACTTTCCTCTGAAATAACAATCCGAGGATTGTTCTATGCCCCTCCTACTCTGCAGTAACCTCTTCCGCTCCATGTTACTCTAGACATCAATAAATGCGCATAATCTATTTTTCGCACAACAACATCTTAATCCAAGTGTTCAATGATTAGATATACATACCTCACAGTCGTTGAAGAAATTACCTTTCTGCTTCACTATAGCTCACAATTGTATCTATTGGTAACTTAGTGATAAATCCTCCTATTACCGATCTAGCCAATGATCTACTACACGTGTGATTTTATCTTCGGTGGCTTCTAGTCTGTGCACCAGTTCTGGAGTCCACACAATAGGTTGATCTAATCTGAACCTTCCTACACTATCAGCAAACCTTGCGATCCACTCGTACAAATCTACTAGATATGTTGCGAAGAAGACCTTGTGAATATATGTGTATATATAGCGGTCCAACCAATCTTCCTCCAAGATCCATGGATTTATGTTTCCCTAAACTACGAACTTGTGGGGCTTCAAATCCCACCACTTGTCAATCTCTTTCTTTATAGGATTCCAGTGTTGCAACATCAAATACCCCTTCGACAGATCTTGATCCTAGTAACAGAACCATTTGTTCGCTGATATGGGCCTGACCCAAGTTCGGAAGAATTTTTTAGCCAAACAAATCCTGTAGCTATCGGCCCTTTTGGCAAGAACCCGCAGAGCGTGGACTAAGGTCTCACTCGAGGTAGTAGGGGAGGGCGTTGGAACCAGTTGTCTACACTGTTAAGATGTATAAATGTCGTCTGGATGTTTCGAGCACTGTTCCACAGCTTCGCATTGCTATGTGGACCCAGAATAACCCTTACTTTTTAATAATGTGTTGTTTATAGACTTAATCTACTTATTATGGTCTTTAAGCAAACATTTATCAAATTTAACCAGTTCATGCACAAAGATTCATATATTCATAACGTAAGAATATTCGCATCGATTTAAATAGTTAAAGAAACCATACAAAAGCCAGATTCGTGATAGCTCAGATTTAACTCAGAATTTCAGAAACAACTTATCTTTGTTCACTTTCTTCACCAATAAATCCAGATGTGCCCTGTGCACTTAGCTACAGGGGTCCACGCACATAGCTGCGGACTCTTCCAAGCCTTTGTGCACATAGTTGTAGAGCCTCTATCTACTGCCCAAACCCTTGACTCGGACTTGTAGACGCTTCAAGACTTTCCTTCTCAAAAACCCATTACATATCCGATCCAAGATTATATATCAAAAGAACTAGCTACCTCTACCCCTAGAGTCTCACTGTTTTTATACTTTTCCATGGACTACGATCCATGGGTGGGTTGACTCACTTACATTTCTTTACATTATTTTTGCGAGGACTACCCTTTGACTCAACTTATTACAAATTGTGCTCCATGCATCTCGCCGATTCCTTACCCCATCTTTACCCAAAATTTCAGGCTTCGTGCCCCATGATTGTTACGTGGGGCTTCTGCTACCCAACACTCCATCTGTAATATATCGTTGCACTAGTCCATATTCTGCCATTCATTGTGATATCTTTCTCTCTGCTTTAGGTTGTTGTTGTTGTCTACTAACTCTTCAAATTACTATTAATTTTCTTCTATCTTTTATCTTTTTATCATTGTAACCATTTCTCTTGCTCTGGATATCATTGTAGACATTGCCTCTACTCTAGTTATCATTGTATACATTGTCTCCACCCAACTTCCTAAATATCCTTAAGGATATCTCCTTCTGTAACATCTAATTTCTACATTGAATTCTGACTTTCCAGCATTCTCTCCTACAATTGAACATTTCGATTCCATGGATTAAATACTTCCACAAAATATTCTTCTTTCATTTTTATTTTTTTGTTCACCTATGCCAAATTTCCTCCAGCATCTGCAACTAAACCTGCACTTACAAAACAATTGTTAAAATTAAAAACATAAGGCTTCTATGCCTTACTTTCCTTTGGGAACAATTCAGTTTGTTGCTCTGTTTCTTTCATCTCCGTCAGCACATCAATATGATGTTTTGAATTCTCACCAGAATTCATGAGACTGTCAGTTAGCCTCTTCTCCACACCATCTTCTTCAATGATATATCTCTGCTTTTGTTCACAATAGTGAACTTATTCTTCCTTATCCAACTGCTGGTTAACTCTTCTTTGAATTTGTTTGATTCTAACTACCTCGCTTTCATCCTTACCCTTTTTTTCTTTAAGAACGTTCATATCATCTTTAAAGAATCTTTGTCCTTGCCCCATGAAATTCATGGGATCATTTCTTTGGGACAAAATTTCTTCAGTATTCATTGGAATAATACAGCCATCTTCCTCCTCTATGAAAACTCTATCATTCTGCTACCTACTCTCAGGTGATTCTTTTGCCTCCTTCTGATTCTGAGAACTTGCCATCTCAGTCTTGATCCAAAAAGATTTTATATTCTACTCCTTCTCTTTGACAAACTCTAAATTTTGTTCATTCTCTTGTGATGTACCTGCAATCATCCATAAATTATTAATTTTAAAATCATAAGACCCGACAGTCTTACTTGACTCTTCAATCATCACATTTCATTGCTACTCTGAGTCTTCTACGTGATTCAACTCCTCATGCTCAACTTCATCTCCTTCCTTCACAAGGAATGGTTCTTGTCTTGTAAGAGATCCAATTATTAATTTTTCAATGAGTTCTTTCTATTGTAACAACTCAATACTTTCCTCATTTTAGAGGTCTTCTTCATCATACTCTGCTACTCTAGAGTACCTTTTATCCCCTAAAACACATTGCTCCTCATACTTTAGTTAAGAGCTCTATTCAACATCACTTGAGGGTATTCATCTTTTATAAGATACTCCTCCATGCTTTTGACAACTTCACAAGATTGTCTATCCTCTCCTATGCATCCTGCAAGCACACCAAAACTATTAGGTTCAAAAACACAAGGCTTGATGGCCTTATACATCAACTCTTCATCTTCAGTCAGCATCTCTTAATACTATTTTAAACTCTCCCAATAATCCATGAGATCTTCAGTTGATCTCCATTCTTTATCTTTAGTGTAGTCTTCACTTTCTCCTAGAATTTCTCCCTGTTATGGTTCACAAGTGTACTCTTCCATTTCCAACACAACTTCCTTGAGTTTTTCCCTCAGCCACTTTACTTGCTTTTGTTGTAGCCTTCTCTACATCTCATGCCATTCCACTGGCTTCTTCCTTAATGCCCAACCTTGTCTCTGGCTTTCCTAAAGTATTCTCCTTAATTCATCGAGTTGTTCTTTTAACTCGACAATCTCTTTGTTAATTTCCTCTTCACTCATCATTTTTCCATTTTCCTTGGCATCCTCTTTCTCCATCTTTCTTCTATTGTGGCTTGTCCCTGAACCTTTGCTATGACTATCAATAGTCATCTTATTCTTCTCTTTCTTTATGAGCTCCTCACTCATTTGCAATAAGCCTCTACAATGGATAGTCCTCCTTGCTGCATTCTTACCTCACTAAGCTCTCCTCACTTAGTCTTTCGGTAAGCATAGATCTTCTATCTAGAACCTCCTCTCGAGCAACACCTTTGCTCCTTCTAGGCTTCTGCAATCTCTCACTCTCTCTTGAGAACACTTTAGCTGTCCTCTCTATCCAATCTCTTACTAGACTCTTCAGGTTCACTGCCACTTCTCCTTCATAGTGTTTTCCTTACTCTTCCCTCAAGAACACATCTGGTTCTCCTTTCACAAGTTCCCTTGCTCTCCTTTGCTGAGATGCTTCATCTGCAACCACAATCTTCAATTTCAATTTGAAACAAAACACACTATCTTACCTCCAAGATCTATGTATGATCTTATTCTCCCATTCTTCTGCACTTTCAACGGATTGTCCTCTATTTGGTCTCCAAGTCCCTCTTTCCTTCAAAACTTGTACTAAGCAATCTTGCTCTCACTTTTCTTTATGGAATCCTCTATTCTTGTCTACTCCAAGCCTCTACTAGAACTAATATAATCTACCAAGAACTCCAAAAGTTCCCCTACAATCTTCTGTTGTAGCCTTTATCATTCATCAATTAACTTATGCACATTACCTTCTTCTGTGTGCAAACTCCTTTTCATAGGAAATATTTCCCCACTCTGATTACAATTCTGCTCTAATACCACTAATCATGGAAGGATTACTGGCTTACACTCACAGTATGCATAAAAATGCACGAACACATTTGTCCCAGGAATTTAACTCTGATAGGAGTCAAATCATCAACCATAAATGGTTAAGGCCCTCTTTTAGTCTCATGCAGAATGATTCATTGACTTAACAAAGTCTAAACATTAACCCACCTTTGCATTTCTATTTTAAATTAATCACCCTGCTTTAACCCTCATTAACCTTTATTTCTGACTTTCATTCAAATCCTTCTTATCGGGAATTTAAAACCCCTTCATAACCTTCTTACTCACACATATATAACCTTTCCCTCTTTAAACCCTCGTTACATATATTTAATGCATAAACCTTCTATCGTTGGACTTATATTTAAATTTTCATATACCTAGCCCTAATCCTTTATAAACTAATTACAAAGGAAATATATATGAAATCATATCTATTACATCTTGGTATGGCCTTGGCACATTTAACGAGGTTTACCTTTATCGCAATCGGCTATTGACTCCTCCGTGGGCCATTAACACATACATGCCTCCTTCGCATCTAATATGCGATTGAACTATCTGACTTCAAAATTTATAAACCCATGCTCATAACTTCATCGGGTCCACACCCATTAGTCTTCGCATTATCGCATGTCACTTCCATACCCCGATCCTCGATCAAATGACTTGCATATTAATCTTCCGCTGTTGATATACACATTGTAGATTTGATGGTTCACCTCGATTTTGGATAGACCACAAGCACAAGGATTAGCCACCCGATAAAGCATTTTTTCCCTTCCTCCCTTGTGCTACGTGTCCTCCACTAAATGGGATCGAATGCTCAACCCTCAATACCACTTATTGTTTCTTCGTTGCCCGAAATATCACTTAATGATTATGAAAACCCTTTTCACTATGTTGTCTCCTGGGCACTTTCACCAAGTTATGATCGTTGATTTATATGATCGATGGCTATCATCCTTTGTCGTCCATGCTATTGATCTATAAGAATCAATGGTAATTAAACTTCGATGACTTGCTTCCTCCTTCACCCTTCCCTTCATGATTTTCATTGTTTCTTCATTATTTCTCTATGGTTTTGGGTTATTTCTTCAATGTTTTGAATTTTGTTCTTCTGCTACTCAATTCACTCCTAGGCTTGAGTCCTCTATGAATTCTTCACATCGCAACTTCTACAGAGCTTACTCTGTTACTTCAACTAGATTTGGTAGTCCGTTATGATTCCTCTAAGTCATTCTCTCCTCTGCGTGTTATTCTGAACTCTGCACGTAACCATTGTCACAGAACTTACGACTTCATATATCATTCATTCATTAAACACTCATTTTACATACTAACACAATTATCAAATCATCCATTGTATATATAAATATGAACAAATGATACATATCAAGACTATTTGTCTCTCACATGCCTGATCTTTAGTATCAGTGGCCTCCTTTTGCACTTTGCCCATAAGCTTACATTTATACCTGAAAGGTTCATTGAACTAATACTCGTTCCATTCCTAAATCTATTCAACTGACTCCTAAATCCTGTATCTTCTACATCCATTTCTAATCTCCATTTAATTCCTAAAAGCTCTCCTTAGTTCCTCGAATCATGGAACTACTTAAAGAGTCCTAATTGACTTTAGACTCTTTTGTCATTATTTCCCACTCATGTTCTCATTTATTTGAGAGAATTTACAAACATCTCACATTATCTAATTAAATCACTTAAAAACCTAAATATTTCATTAACTTAAGAATTAAGAAACTAATTTCCATAAAACACATTACCCCCCTATGTCTACTGAATTAGAATGATTTTCTCTTGGTTGAATGCTCCTGCATCACCCATCAACCTAGTCGAATTAAAATTTCCAAAATTAAGGTTTCTACACATCAGGCTCCTCTCGACATTGTCCCTCTAGGTGTGAGCTCATCTTCAAGGTCCTCTGATTCAAGCGATGTATCTTTGAGAAAATATTTCCATCACCTTTCAGCTAATGTGCATCAACCTCTATATCCTAATTTGTTTGCTATAGGGAGTGCCCTGGCCATTGTCTCAAATATTTTTTATTGTTTACCAGACAGTACAGTTTTTCGATACATGCAATAAAATGATCTCTTACAATCTCCTATGTGGAAGGAGCCTATATCTTGACGTCCCCTTTGCTTGAGAATCTTTTGGTTGATTCAGTTCGTTTTTGGGAATCTAAGGAACCTAATCTATTGAGCTACCAATCTATAATTATTTAGACATTAGATCGAATACACAATATTTTCACTGAGATTTGTCTGTTCAAAACCAATGATAACCACATACATCCACATAAAAATCTTGTGAAGCTACCAATATTTTATGGCATGTCATTTGAAGGTTAAAACTCTTTTCTAGACGATGAGGTGCTTTAGCTTCAGCTGATGGTTATGTAAGGTCCTTGTTCCCTGGATAAAGCCTATGAACAATGTCAAGCTATGGTTTTTGAAAATAGGATTACGACATTTGAATCCTAAAGGATCTACGTTGTACCTGGAATAAGCCCCTCTTTTCATAGTTATCAAGTTGATCATCCTCTATTGTAGGATAGGGTTTCTAATCAAATTAATCTAGTGGATTCCTTTACTAGCTAGAAATATCTTGCCTTACTTGCATTGGGTTTAGTTTTTATCATGAACGGATGTATGTCATGGCTTGATGACTATAAAATTCATGCTTGTGATTTGGTTTACCAGGTTTCGGTTGCAATTTTCTTTGAAATTTATTTTCTAGCACGTTTCCCTGTAAGTAGACAAGATTTTCTATCTGTTGTGGATGTTGTACAGGTAAGCATTTTCTATCTGTTGTGCATGGTTGTCATCTTTGTTTTTTCAGGTCAAGAACTACTGCGGTGGCTGCACTAGAAGTTTGATTTCACATGATCCAACCTCCTATTTGGTTAAATTAGGGTTGAAGGTTTAGATTAGTTAGGATTTATGTTTTTCTTATTCATTTTCTGATTCGAATTTTCTTTACAATTTAAATCCGTTATGTTTTGTTTTCCTTACTATAGGTGGTTTTGTTTCCTGCTTTTTAATTTTCCATTTCCTTGCATCCACACTCTTGCATTGCTCGTTGTTGCATAGCATAGATAACAACTTTGCATAGTTATTTTATCTATAATTGGATGATATCTTTTGCACATAGCATTATATTGCATCATAAGCCCTGGCTGCCACATTTCATCATACATCTCTCTTCTAGATTGGCACAAAATCACCTTTGACTTAACCTTGAATTTGCTTTATATTTCATATTGCTGCATGAGCCTTCGTGAACTAGAGGATTTCAAACCTTGGGTATTATGAATAGATTTCTGACTCCTCCCTATACTTTCTCAAACCTTCAAGTGATTTCTTTGACCTCTTCGCACATGTTGAGACCCCAGGAGAGTTCCCTCGCAACCTAACCTTATTACTAAAACCCTAGCCCTAAATATTATGTGAAGTTTTCATGGTTACACCAATGGGTAGCTTCTCTTATAACCAATCATCAAAGTTTCCTCTGGGATATCTCTCATATGAGTCTAATTTGTTAACTAGGAAAATAAAAACAAATTGCTCATGGGGAATCCTAATCAGTTTGAATGAACTATACCCATAACCTGCAATTTGTGCTCAACATAGTCTTGTTTTATGGTTGGTGTTCTTTGTTCACTCGTTAACTAGAAATGAGATGTGCAATATGGGCATGAGGGCAAACCTAAATCAGGATATCTCTTAGTTTTTGTCAAACAAGAAACAACCTCTCTTGCTTGTAAAACAAGTTGGGATCCCTTATCCACCCTCACACAACAAATGACCCGTAATAAGTGAAAATACACACATAAACGCATATGAAATTAAATAGAGGGTAAAGGATTGAGAAAAACTTCCTATGCAGAGAGGTAATGTAATGACTGTGACGAGGTACTGACCAAGCTCACTGACAGTGGAGAAACGCTTGTGATTTCTTGGAGTAACTCCACTGAGGTAATATCCAGGCCCATTGGCAGTGAAGCAACACCAGAAACTTACTTTTAAAATCCTAAATATAATAATCCCTCTACCTCGTTCTTTGCATCATCATTGACTACTAGTAAGTGTGAACTTTCAATTTCAGGTTTATTGAGTAACAAGGCCTAGATGAGACACAAAGGAAAGGCATATCGACATAGGTCAAGGAAAACCAAGAGGCACCCATAGTAATTATTCAATATTCCCTTGCGTGTGTATCAAGACTTGACCTATTACAAGGATGTGGGTAGAGATGCTGGATTCTACCAGTGGTTCACCAATTGTTATAGCCACTACAAAAACAACCAAATTTTTTTGGCCATATCCAATATTTTTGGATCCTCCCCCCCCCCTGCTTCCTTTCAGGGCCAAATGCATATGCTCATAAATTGAATTGGTTGAATTATTCCAGGATCTAACAACCATCAAACCTGATGTCCTCTTGTTGCATACACTAGTTATTATCCATCTTGGTTCTTGGAATGTATTAGGGTTTGCAATGTGATTACCATAAAATTCTCCCCTAAGCTTCACACTCCTCATCTTATGAAAATGGTGGAAACACTCCTTATCACCGACCATACCTTTCCTCCACACCTATTCCTTAACTTGCAGTCTCATTTCTGAATGCACGTTAGGCACCAGATGATATATCAATGTCGCTTGCAATTAATACACCCATTAGAATGATCAGATGATGAAATCCAGGCATGTCTTGCCCAACGCACACAATTCATGACACCTTAATTTTAATTGTTACATATGCACTCCTTCAACGGATGATTTTATCATTGTTTATTTTCCATACATGAAGACTATTTATCTTCCATGCTCTCATTCATGTGGGTTAACTTAATGAAATGTTTTATCTCATTTTCATGAAGGAACTAGATGAAAGGTGGATTGGTACACATCAATCGGTGCAACATTTATATTAAATAATTCTTGAAGTGACACAACTCAAATCTCGTGTTAATGAAGGATTATTTCCTCCAAGGGTTTTATGACATTTCTTCTAAAGCAAGGTATCATTCTAAGGAAAACACAATACTATGGATGAGTCAAAGTTTCACAGATTCGATATAATGGTAATTGGAATCAAAGAAATAAGGCATTTTCCAAGGTATGTGCTTAAGTGTGTGTGTGAAAAGGGCGTAAGTAGAATTTTGGTTTTTGTGACATGTTATTGCATAACCTAAAATATAAAGGCTATGGAAGTCACATACACCATGGCTGTAAATGTTGGTTGATACGTCAAGTGTGATTGTGAATTAATGGAAATTAAATGGAGTTGGCATGGATACCCACCCACCATTGTAGCATCACCATCGAAAAATTCTTTGAAATCAAACAACTTTAATGTCATGACATTATTTCCCCAGGCCTGGTATCACTTTTTGATCTAAAAGACAAATGAAATTTGTGAAGGACCTTTCAATAATAAATATCCATGATTGGGGATCACAATCGACGTTAATGTCATATTATTCTTCTAAATTTTTAGTCAATTCGACGACTTTGAGAATAGAGCGCTATATGTGATGATTGATCACGTATATAAAGGAAATCACATTCAGCTAACAGCCAAACAAGGCATTGATCCGGTACATTGAGGTTATATTATAAAGGAAATCACATTCAGCTAACAACCAAACAAGGCATTGCTCGGGTACGTTGAAGTTATATTCCAAAGTGTGATGAGGGTATATAAGTTAGGCGTTAATGCATTTGCTGGTGCTAATACATGTATGCAGTGCATGGAGAATTCAGAATGACTCTGCGCTGGCCAAGACATGTACATGAAAGGGAACTTCATGGGTAGAGATAACACATCATGGTTGGGAGATATGTTCATAATGGAAGCCATTGGAAATGAAAAATAGGGGCATCGAGAGACCAAAACAATCTTGTGACAATAATATAACTAATGCATGCTACAACAAATCATGGTGTGAGTGGCACAAAAAATACCTTGAACTCATATTTTGAGGTTTGGATGCATTGGTTTAAGGTTTCATTTGGGGAGTGTTTCACTGCATGGAAGCTATGCGATCTCTTGCAAGGTCGCTAGGTCATAGAATGGCCTCATGGAGAAATTTTGTAGTTATGAAACCAGTCTTTTTCCGCGACCATGCGACTCCTCCCCTCCCCATAAATCACTGGTCCCTTTTTTGCCACTGTCCTCAAGTCACGACTTGCAACCTCCCATCATGTTACTCAAAGGTAGAGTCGTACCTCATCACCTTAGGCAGGACACCGAGGGGTATGACTAACTACGCTTTGTGAACATGTGACCCTAGGCAAGTCATATCTTCGCAAAAGTCGCACTTCGTAAGAAGCATTTATGAGCAGCCTATCTGGAATGCAAGATTACGACCTCCAACAACTCAAGCTTCCACCTAGTCGCATTATCACAAGGACCTACTTATTCATAAGGACCACTAGAATGATCTCTGTGAGAGGGAATGAAGGAAGAGTCATCACAGTGTTGCAATAAGTTATGTTGAATCCATGAACAATCCGATGTGGGAGGAGAGGGATAATTCAAAGCACAAGGGGGATTGTTAAATCACAGTGGGAAGGTGAAGAAATGCATATGAGAAGCATCATATTTTTGTAATGCATCGGGACCAAAATTCCGTTCTCGTTTCCTTCCTTAAAATAAAAACGCTATGCACATAGTTGTAGGACGCATGGTATCACCACACGTAAAATGATGATAAGCTATCGAGACGTAATGGCCCGCCTACTGTATGCATGCATTAAAACTAATAAGCATGTTCTACGATTGTACATGCATCCACAGACACGTATTATTGTAAAAAGTCATAAGGCTCAGCTGATCAACACTATCGGTCGGAGAGTCGCATCTCATTACCTAAGGCAAGATACCGAGGGGTGTGACTAGCTATTTCACGACCATTGTGACCTCGGTGAGTCTAACATTTACTTAAGTGGTTGAGCCACATTCCAACACATAGCCAGGAGATGTGACTTTCCCCCAATTCCATTATGCAACCTCTCCCAAGTTACTTGGTTGCAAAACCATGCCCAAAGGAGCCAACAATGAGTACGACTTGCCCCCTTCAACAACTATGCAATGTCTCTTCAAGAAGGAATCGAAGAATCAACACACTAAGAAATCTACCAAGCTCGTATTTATATTTATATCAAAGAGTGAAGGATACAAATTCGAGGAATTGGAGATGGTTCATGGCTTCAATTAAAGGAAAATCTTTCACCCACACTAGAAACGTGGCATAAGAAGCATAATTATGGTTGTTGATGATGGATGCAGGCTCAAGAAGCAAGCTTGTTGGAATTTAATTCCAACTGCAAACAATTAATACTAAACAGGATCTGATCTTCAACAGTTATTGCAGATTATCCTGAAGCAGCAAAAGTCTTATGATATTTTTGCACTTTAAATGAGCATTAAATGTGCAGAAATTAATTCCCCTACAACCAACTTGTTTTCAAGTGAGAAAGTCATCACCGCCTCTTCTACAATAAATACGCAGATAAATATCAGCATATATTTTTCTTTGTTTATTGTTTTAATGCACATATTTATTTTCCTATAAATATAAATGCACAGCAATTCTGTTCACTCACCGTGCAGTGTAAGAGAGAAAAAGAACAACAGTTCTGTTTTCTGTCTGAGTGTAAGAAATTTTAGAACAACAGTTCTGTTTCTGAGAGAAGGTTAGAAGAACAAGAGTGTGTCTCTTCTATAAATGCACAACACTGCTGAACCTGCGATTTTCTGAGATAGGGAAAATTGATTTCTGGAACTGAAGTGTTCCTCTTGTAGCAGTTAATTTTTCTATATCAACTTGTTTATTGTTTATGAATACAAGTTTACTGTTTTGCTGATTTTCAGTTGCTGTTACACCAAGTATCAAAAACACTTTGATTTTATTCTGTAAGCCTATTAGTGATTTGACGCCACTTATTTTAGTTGTTGTTACACCAAGCGTCAATTGTCTCATTGTAAGTTTATAAGTGAATTTGATGCCACTTGTTTTAGTTGCTGCAACACCAACTCTCTGTTGCTGCAACACCATGATCAACGTTGCTACAACACTGAATCCTTTTGCTGCAACACCAAATCCTGTTGCTGCAACACCGAATGATGTTGCTGCAACACCGAATGATGTTGCTGCAACACCGAATCCTGTTGCTGCAACACCAAATCCTGTTGCTGCAACACCAAGTCCAGAAACCAAAATTATCAATTTTGTGTGTAAAAATAGAGCATTTTTGTGTTGTCTGTTTGTTATGGAATTTAGCAGAAAATTCCAACATGGTATCAGAGCTAGTCTAGGCACTCAGTGAGTCAAAAACAAAGTTTGTTTTTCACTCTAGGAGCTGTAAGAAGTTCAGAGAGCATATTTTTTCCAGCAGAGAAAGTTTTTGCTTGTTTTTAATTTTTTCAGTCAGTATCTCTTCTTTACCTATAAAAGTTAAGACGACAGATGCTGGAACTGGTTTGAAAAATTCCCAACTGCTACAGTTCAATGGGAAAAATCACAGTTATTGGTCCGTAACAATGAAAGCATTGTTTGCTTCTCAAGGAATATGGGAGCTAGTAGAAACTGGGTATGCTCAACATGCAGATGCAACAACATTGGCTGCTTTGACAGTAGCAGAAAGAAGGATGCCAAAGACCAGTTGAAGAGCGACAAGAAGAAGGATGCCAAAGCCTTATTTTTTCTCTTTCAATCAGTACATGAAAGTACCTTTCCACGGATTGCAACAGCAACAAAATCCAAAGAGGCATGGGATATTCTCAAAACTGCCTATGAAGGCATGGAGAAGGTGAAGACTGCAAAGTTGCAGATGTTGAGGAGAGACTTTGAAACACTCGGCATGAAGGAATCTGATACAATAGATTCATTCTTCACTCAGGTTATTGGGCTGATAACCCAGATTAGATCTCATGGTGAAATTATTGAAGAAAGAAGGATCGTATAGAAGATCTTGAGATGTTTACCCTCAAGGTTTGAAGCTGTTGTAGTAGCAATAGAAGAAACAAAAGATCTCTCACAGTTCACGGTAGATGAACTGAGTGTTTCTCTTATGTCTCATGAACACAGACTAAGTAGAGGAACAGATTCCTCTTTTGAGCAAGCATTCAAGACTCAGATTTCTTTCAGCCAAAGAAAAGGTCAAGGCAGAGCAAATAACAGAGGTTATGGAAGAAGCCAAAACAAAGGCATATATTATCCTACAAGCACAAGCAGAAGGAGTTGCAATCAGAACCAAGATGAAGGTTCAAACAAACAGCAAGCTCATGGACGAAGGTATGAGAAATCCCAAGTCCAATGTCATTATTTTAAGAAATATGGGCACTATGAAAATGAATGTAGGAAAAACCAAATGACATGAATACTAGGAAGAATGTTAATTTTGCAAATGAAGAAAATAAGAATCGAAAGAATGTGTTGTTAACATGTAACATTGCACAAGACAAACAAGAAGATGTTTGGTTCTTAGACTCAGGTTGTAGTAATCACATGACTGGAAATATTGCAATGTTTGCCAATCTGGATGAAAATGCAAAATCTGGGGTAACAACAGGGACTGATAGTAAGATATCTGTCAAGGGTAAGGGCAGAGTCAGTATTCGAGCAAGAAATGGAGAACAGATGATTGTGCCAGAGGTATACTATGTACATGGCCTGAAATGTAATCTTTTGAGCATTGGACAACTCATTGACAAAGGTTACAATGCGTTCTTCAAAGATGATACGTGTACAATCAGAGATATACCTCCAAGTAAGAAGATCATTGCATAGGTGCAGATGACCAGCAATAGAATGTTTCCTCTCAAACTCAGGGCAGATTTGAAGGAAGGAAGAACTATTGTAGGTGTAACACAAGAAGTCTTTCAGGAACAAGTGAAAGATGAGAATTGGTTATGGCACTTGAGATTTGGACATCTCAATTTCAGAGGCTTGAATCTGTTGCACAGAAAAGGAATGGTAAAAGGATTGCCGTTGATTGAGAAACCGGACAGCCTTTGTGAAGGCTTCATCTTGGGCAAGCAACACAAAGAAATCTTTCTAGGAGGAAAGAGCATAAGGGAAAAAGCACCCTTGGAAATTGTTCACTCTGATGTGTGTGGACCGATGCAAGTACCATCACTTGGCGGAAATATATATGTTTTAACTTTCATTGGTGATTACACCAGAAAGACATGGGTGTATATGCTGAAACAGAAGAGTGAAGTGTTTGAGAAATTTTGCCACTTCAAAACTCTTTTTGATAAACAGTGTGGGCATTACATCAAAGTGCTCATAACAGATAGAGGAGGAGAATACATCTCCCAAGACTTTCTGCGTTTTTTCAGAGAGAATGGCATACAAAAGCAGTTCACAGCAAGGTATACACCTCAGCAAAATGGTGTTGCCGAAAGAAAGAATAGGACCATTCTTGACATGGTTAGAAGTATGCTGAAGGAAAAACACTGGCCTCATGAGTATTGGGCAGAAGCTGTCACTTGCACAGTTTACATCTTGAATAGATGCCCAACTAAAGCTGTCATGAACAGAATACCAGAAGAAGCATGGAGTGGTCAAAACCAAACACTCACTCACATGAGAGTATTCGGTTGTGTAGCTTATGCACATGTACCAGATAAGCTAAGGAGAAAGCTTGATAGTAAGGGGGAGAAGTGTGTGTTTGTTGGCTATTGTGATGAGTCAAAAGCATACAAACTCGATAATCCATCCACTAAGAAATTGATAGTAAGCATAGATGTGCAGTTCATTGAAGATGAGGCTTGGGATGGAAGTCTAGAAAAGACAGTGAATGTGAAGACAATTATGTCTCATGAAGAAGAACAGGAAGGGACAGCAGCAAATAATCCTTCCTTGGTGGTTCCTCCTCCACCACAGAAACTTCAGCAAACCACACCACAAGCTGGAATTCAAACAGCCTTAAGAAGTCAAGGAAGTGCTTCTTCAAGCACACCATAGGGATCAGAAATACCCTCAAGTTCGAATGGAACTCCAAGTACACCAAGAAGACCAAGATTCAAAAATTTGAATGAGATTTATGAACAAGGAGAGGTAAGTACCAATACTGGTTTGAATTCATTATTCGCTTTATATTGTCATGTTGATGACCCAATTCATTTTGAAGATGCTGTAAATGAAGATAAATGGATTGAAGCAATGAATGAAGAAATTGGTGCAATTGAAAAGAGTAAAACATGGGAGTTAGTGGACCTCCTTGAAGGCAAAGATGCCATTGGAGTTAAGTGCGTATGTAAGACCAAAAGCAATGCTAAAGGCAAGATTGACAAACACAAAGCAAGACTTCTTGTGAAAGGCTACAAGCAGCAACAAGGCAAAGACTATCATGAAACCTTTGCACCAGTTGCAAGGATGGAAACGGTTAGAACAGTGTTGTTTATTGCAGCACAACACAAATGGAATATTTATCAGATGGTTGTTAAATCTGCATTCCTGAATGGAGTGTTAAAAGAAGAGATTTATGTTGAACAACCTCCAGGTTATGTAGTTGTTGGCCAAGAGCATAAAGTTTGCAAACTGAAGAAGGCTCTTTATGGGCTGAAGCAAGCTCCAAGAGCATGGTACAGTAGAATAGATGCTTATCTGATTGAGAATGGGTTTGATAAGTGTGATGGTGAACCCACACTCTACATAAAGGAGAATGACGGTAAGATTATTATTGTTGTTTTATATGTAGATGATCTGATTTTTACTAGCAATGATGCTTCTGTCATTGCTGATTTCAAAGAAGTCATGAAAAGTGAATTTGAAATGACTGACTTGGGCTTCTTAAGATATTTTCTTGGAATTGAAGTAGACCAAAGTGAAAATGGTGTTTTCATTTCTCAAGATAAATATGTAGAAGCAGTGCTGAAGAGATTTAACATGCAGAACAGCAAGGCAGCTGTGACTCCAACTGTAGTGGGGCTGAAATTGACCAAAGAAGATAGCAGCGAGGATTTTCATCCAAAATTGTACAAGAGCATAGTTGGCAGCCTTATGTACTTGACTGCAACTAGGCCAGACATTATGCATGCTGTGGTTTTAATCTCCAGATTTCTGGAAAGACCGAAAGAGATTAATTGGTAGGCAACCAAGAGGATTCTAAGGTATGTAAATGGAATGAAGGGGTTTGATATTTTATACTCCTCTTCTGAAAGTTTCATGTTGACAGGTTACATGGACAATGATTGGGCTGGAAGTGTTGATGATAGGAAAAGCACATCAGGATATGTGTTTCATATGGGATTGGGAGCCATCTCATGGGCTTCCAAGAAGCAACCACTTGTGTCTTTGTCAATAGTAGAGGCAGAGTATGTGGCAGCAACAGCAGTAGCATGCCAAGAAGTGTGGCTGAGAAGAACTCTCAGAGATTTGTGTCATGAACAGGAAAATGGCACAACCATTTACTGTGACAATAGCTCAGCAATAGCATTGTCTAAAAACTCTGTTTTTCATAAAAGAAAAAAGCACATAGATACCAAATTTCACTTCATACGTGAATTGGTTAACACTGGTGAAATTGTTTTGTAGCACTGCAGAACAGAGGATTAGCTAGCTGACATTTTGACAAAACCATTGCCGAAGAAAGGTTTTGATCATTTCAAGAAATGCCTAGGTATGCAGCAGTTGAAATTAAGGGGGAGTGTTGGAATTTAATTCCAACTGCAAACAATTAATGATGAACAAGATCTGATCTTCAACAATTATTGCAGATTATCTAGAAGCAGCAAAAGTCTTCTGATATTTTTGCACTTTAAATGAGCATTAAATGTGCAGAAATTAATTCCCCTGCAACCGACTTGTTTTCAAGTGAGAAAGTCATCACCGCCTCTTCTGCAATAAATACACAGATAAATATCAGAAGATATTTTTCTTTGTTTATTGTTTTAACGCAGATATTTATTATCCTATAAATATAAACGCACAGCAGTTCTGTTCATTCACCAGGCAGTGTAAGAGAGAAAAAGAATAGCAGTTTTGTTTTCTGTTTGAATGTAAAAAATTTTAGAACAGCACTTCTGTTTCTGAGAGAAGGTTATAAGAACAAGAGTGTGTCTCTTCTGTAAATGCACATCAGTGCTGAACCTGCGATTTTCTGAGATAGAGAAAATCCTGGAACTGAAGTGTTCCTCTTGTAACAGTTAAGTTTTCTGTATCAGCTTGTTTATTGTTTATGAATACAAGTTTATTGTTTTGCTGATTTTCAGTTGCTGTGACACCAAGTATCAAAAACACTTTGATTTTACTCTGTAAGCCTATTATTGATTTGACACCACTTATTTTAGTTTTTGTTACACCAAGCGTCAATTGTCTCACTGTAAATTTATAAGTGAATTTGACGCCACTTATTTTAGTTGCTGCAACACCAACTCTCTGTTGCTGCAACACCAGGATCAGCGTTGCTGCAACACCGAATCCTGTTGCTGCAACACCAAATCCTGTTGCTGCAACACCAAATGCTGTTGCTGCAACACCGAATCCTGTTGCTACAACACCGAATCCTGTTGCTGCAACACCAAATCATGTTGCTGCAACACCAAGTCCAGAAAACAAAATTATCAGTTTTCTGTGTAAAACAGAGCATTTTTGTGTTGTCTGTTTGTTATGGAATTTAGCAGAAAATTCCAACAAAGCTCGCCAGCCTTGGGTTCCTTAGACACTTTGTGCATCCATGAATACTTTTCAGGTAGTGCAAGGTTCAAATGTTTGTAAAATATTGTATTATTCGAAGACAATGGCCAAGGAATTTGAATGGACATTGTTGCTAGTGCTTATAAATAGCGCAATGCAAAAATTGATCAATATGTGGGTGAGGATGAAAAGGGAGAATGAAAGGTAGTATCGCAATAGTAATTTGACCCATTAGGGAGAGTGACCGTTTGTGGCACCTCAGTCCCACAATATGGAGCGGAGTAACACACAAATTTGCGACCATGATATTGTAGGAAATTTCAAGACTAAGAATTCTTGTTCATTATTGATTGTGATATTTATTTCTTATATTTCATCAAAACACTTTTGTTTTGATTCTTAATTAATGATTGTGTACATGTGTAGGATCAAAGCTTCAAAGGTAGACCCCAAACATCTATACATACACTTAAGTTGAATTGGTTGCCAAAATGACCCAAGGGATCGATGTTGCACGAATGCATGATCCTAGCCAACAACAGATGTTGTAGTCAATCTAGCCCCAAGGACAAAAGGAAGGTAGAAAGGTGTCGGTCTATGAGTAAGAATTACGATGTATCATAAATATTGCATAGCAAGCCAGGTGGTCCCTTGCAGATTCCAAGAACTTCTCACTAAACTCCAAGGCACATTACCAAATTGATGAATGCGAGTGAAGCATAGTGGCAAGAGAATAGGTCAATTCAAGGACCAAGCATCTACATCATCACAACATATGGACAACAAGCATTCTAGGCTTTCCAATAACACTCTACATCCTTTCCCTTCTCTCCTTCATCATAATGCAAATATCATCCATCATTATATCAACCACTATGTTAGGACTTATGTGTGTATGTAACAATCATTTTGGCTCAAGAAAGAAGCCGATAATTTCAAGAATCATGAGGGTAACTGAAAGGTCATGAGGGAAGGCCAAGGGTCACGGTAGGTGAATAGTTGCCTCATCTCTATAAATTTTCCCTCAGGCCTCAATACATTGGACTTTGGCACTTGAGTTGAAGCTAAGACTAGAGATAGCTAGTTTATGCTTGAGAGCTAGTGCCACTAAGCACTTCGCATCTAGTAGAGTGGATTTGCAGTGGGGCTAGGGTTCTTGCATCAGGCAATGGTATGAGCAGCCCATGTTCCATTATTGGGTTTTGACCAATTGCATGATATGTATTTGAAATTGCATCAATATTAATAATATGTTCTTTATCTTTAGCACTGATTCCTGTGCTTACTCATGGCCATTGTATTATTTGTATGGTACTTCACTACATTTGTATGTGCACTTTCATACACACAATATGTTATGTACTAAGCTAAGACTAGAGATATCTATTTTATGCTTGAGAGCTAGAGTCACTGAGCTCTTAGTAGCTAGTAGAGTGGATTTGTAGTGAGGCTAGGGTTTTGGCATCAGGGAACGATATGAGAAGCCCATGTTCCACTATTGGGTTTTGACGAATTGCATGATTTGTATTTGAAGTTGCATCAATATTAATAAGAAATTCTTTATCTTTGCACTGATTCCCGTGCTTACTCATGGTGGTTGTATTAGCTGTCTAGCACTTCATTACTTTGTATGTGCGCTTTGATACATGCAATATGTTGTGGACTAATACATAGTGGTTTCATGTATGTTTCTCTTTTCAATCTTTGTTCGCTTATTTCTTTCCATGTTAGTGACCTATTGTGAACTACTTTGCAATTGACTTCTGGCATGTTCTTGTTTATTGTATGATGGGGTTTTAGCTTATTAATCCCTCTAATGGTATATCTCTTCTTATTGTTGTTGAGACTTGTTTGTACCTCTTTTTGTAATTTGTCAATCTTGGGCCGATTTTGTTTCATTGCTTGAGCATTTCATTCATGTCCCACTCTGACACCTTCTCATTTGATAACCAAGAGAAAAAATATTGATGGTGGTAGCCAGGCCCACATACCTGACGGGGCTCCTATCCCAAATAGTGTGAAGTATATTTGGGACTTCACACCTCAGAGACCCCTTACTCATTGGCAGTACATTCTGACTCATCAACAAAACCCAAACCTAGTAATGGGATAGAAGCATTAGGGTGGTTGGTATATGGGTGTCGTAGATTGACAAGTGTCATTTATGATTACATAAAAATAAAATAAAATAAAAAATTATATGGTTAGTTAAGATAAGAAAATATTGGTGTATTGTTAGGCCCCAATACTACTAGTGTAACCCTTATTGTTATTAGTACAACCCACTTATTATATTGATGTACCCACATAGTTCCCATATTGTTACTATTGTACCCCATATAAGCCCACTAATGTTACTATTGTGGCTTCATATTATTATTGTTAGGTCGGCTGGGTTATATTGTGACTCCTTAGACTCCTATATATAGAAAGGAGGTTTTTTCATTTGAATCATCCAAGAATTGGTCATTTATGTAATTTAAAGGAGGTTTCCCCCTCGAAGAGGCTAAATTCTAAGGCGTGGATCTCTCTTTTCTATCTTTTTGTGAGCTGGTTTCATAACATTTGGTATCAGAGCTTTGGATTCTAGGGTTTCGCTACTCCAAACAAGTCATCGTGGCATTTTCGCTATAACGTTTTTCTGTGACGTTTCGGAAGTCTCAAAAAACACCCATTTGAGAAGACTTGGCGCTTAACTTTGGGTCCGAATTTCAGAGCGTTTCGCGAGATATGTTCGGAGATATGATCTGAGGAAGTTGGCCTTTTTGTAGACTCCTGAATTACACTCAAAATAGGTGACCTGGGGAAAATCGTCATAACTTTCTTTCTGAGCATCGGATTGAAATTTTGTATGAAGGTACAGAAATAGGACGGACTGTAGTGTTCATTTATATATTTTCAGAGTCAAAGGTGGAAACAGTGACACGTGGCACGTCGTACAAGTTCGATCTACTGAATTAGTCTATAATCAGGTCACTGTGGGAGATTTGGCATAACTCTTCATTGGAGAATCCAATTGGGGTTAGACTGGTGGCATTGGAAAGAGGACACAGAGAACTACTACAGGTCGTAGTTTCAGAGCTTAAAGATCTGAAAGTACAAAGTTACAATCATTTCAAGATTGAGCTCCTAAAATCAAGAAAAAGCAAGATGAAGAAGTTTGATGGCAAGGATCCGTAAATTGGATACGTCAGATGGAGCAATATTTTGATCTACATGGTGTACCACTGTTACAAAAGGTATGTATTGCATCTTCATATTTAGAACCGGATCAATTTTTATGGTATAAAGGGCTTTGTTCTCGTAAAAAAACTTGTTACGTGGTCAATTTTCACGGAGGAAATGATAGCACATTATGAGGATACAAAGAGCAACACCTTCTTTAGAGCAACACTACAACAATTGGAAATAGTAAAAGGGCTTTGTGACATATTGGAAAGCAAAATTATGAAGCATATCCTTCACAACTATAAAGATGGGCGTGTTGTTTCTCCTAGCTTTCCACAACCTACAAGGGTTACACCACAACAATTGGAAGAAAAAAGAGAAAAAGGGCTTTGTTACAATTGTGATAGTAAATGCACTAAAGGTCATAAGTGTGCTGAGAAGAAATTATTTTCAATAGAATATGAAGAGGAGGAGGAAAAGGATCAAGAATCATCAAAAGAAGAGGATATATTCCAGGACCCCATCCCAGAGAAAGAAGAAATGAATCATACCATATCTTGTAAAGCATTGGCAAGAATTACCACTCCTCAAACTCTCAAGATAGAAGGACATATCAAGAAGAAAAGGGTGCAAGAAGTGAAAGATCACCTCGAGAAAGAAGAAATGAATCCAACCATATCTTGTAATTCATTGG
>APFE031508074.1:75491-91950 GCA_000404065.3 Pinus taeda
TAATAAGCTCTAATGGTATGACAAAGCTTCTAAAAAAGGAGCAAAGAGGTGTAATTGCACAATTATGCTCGGTAGATGTTTCCACATCAGAATCATCTATTTCTCCAGATCTCCAAAAAGTCCTGGACAATCATTCCAAGGTATTTGAGACTCCCAAAGGTCTCCCACCTATGCGTGATCATGATCATACTATTCATCTGATTCCAGGAAGTGTTCCTCCAAACATCAGGCCATATAGATATCCCTATGTCCAAAAGAGTGAAATTGAACATATGGTTACAGAAATGCTAGAGGCTGGTATAATTCAACCAAGTCAAATTTCTTTCTTTGCTCCAGTAGTATTGGTGCACAAGAAGGATGGATCATGGCACATGTCTCCGGATTATAGGGAGCTCAACAAGCTCACTATTAAAGATAAGTTCCCCATTCCTGTCATTGATGAATTACTGGATGAATTGCAGGGATCAATTTACTTCACCAAGTGGGATCGTCATTCAGGGTATCATCAAACCAGAATGAAGATTGAAGACATTCAGAAAATGGCATTTAGAACTCATGAGGGTCATTATGAATTTTTGGTCATGCCTTTTGGCCTTACCAATGCACCTTCAACATTTCACAGTTTGATGAATTCAATTTTCAAACCATTCCTTAGAAAAATTTTGTTAGTATTTTTTGATGATATGCTAATCTACAACAAGTCTTGGAGGGATCATGTTCAACATGTTGACAGGGTGCTACAAATATTGGAGGAGAAACAATTATATGAAAAAATATCCAAATGTTTCTTTGGAGTCCAGGAGGTGGAATATTTGGGTCATATTTTATCTCATGAAGGAGTTAAGGTAGACCCTAGCAAAATTAAAGCCATTAAGGAATGGAAAATTCCCACATCCATAAAGCATCTGCGAGGATTTCTTGGGTTGACAGGGTATTATCGCAAGTTTGTTAAGAATTATGGGAGAATAGCAGCACCTCTAACAACATTATTGAAGAAAGATGCATTTTCATGGACTCCGGAAGCAACAAAGGCCTTTGAACATCTTAAAGAGGCAATGTGCCAAGCACCGATCTTAGCTACACCAGACTTCACAAAAACCTTTATTGTGGAATGTGATGCTTCAGGAAATGGAATTGGTGCTGTTCTAATGCAAGATGAAAGACCCATTGCTTTTGAAATTCATCCAATCAAGGGAAATTTTTTAAGCCAAGCTATTTATGAGAAGGAAATGTTGGCAATACTCCATGCACTTAAGAAATGGCGTCCCTATCTAATGGGAAGACACTTCAAGGTAAAAACGGATCATGATAGCCTTAAATACTTTTTAGAACAAAGATTATCCTTTGAAGAGAAGCAAAAGTGGGTCACAAAGATGTGGGGTTATGACTTTGAAATCATCGACAAAACAGGGAAGCAAAATGTGGTGGCAGATGCACTCTCAAGAAAGGATGAGGATGTGGAAGCATTGTTGTGTGCGAGTTCTACTATCCAACCAGATTGGATAAACGAAGCAAGGGATGAATGGAAGAAGGACAAAGAAGTATGGCCACTTACTCAAAAGTTGCAAAAGATCCCAATTCAAACAATATTTCCAGAAATTGAAGAGGAAGGAAAAATCATATGGGAACTTGGCAAAGTCACAGAAACAAAAACCCGACAGCTAAGAAATCGATCAATTACAGAGTATCTCATCAAGTGGAAGAACTTACCCGCTGAAGATTCCACATGGGAGGACAAGAATTTTATACAAAAGCATCAAGAACTACTCAAGCGTTGAGGAAAATGCTTTTTGAAGGAGAGGGGCATGTTAGGCTCCAATACTACTAGTGTAACCCTTATTGTTATTAGTACAACCCACTTATTATATTGATGTACCCACATAGTGCCCATATTGTTACCTATTGTACCCCATATAAGCCCACTAATGTTACTATTGTGGCTTCATATTATTATTATTAGGTTGGCTGGGTTATATTGTGACTCCTTAGACTCCTATATATAGAAAGGAGGTTTTGTCATTTGAATCATCCAAGAACTGTTCATTTATGTAATGTAAAGGAGGTTGCCCCCTCGAAGAGGCTGAATTCTAAGGCGTGGATCTCTCTTTTCTATCTTTTTGTGAGCTGGTTTCATAACATGTATGACATAATTGAACCAAAACAGTTAACAATACATATGATATTATACCGTGAAAGGTGCCTTGGTCATTCAAAAATATGAACCTAACATTAAAATGAATAATAATGTAGTATTAGGAAAGGAAACTATATATAAATAAATATAATATCATTGCACACCTTCCTCCCTAAGTGCCTTCAAAACACTAGAAAGTCCATACCCTTCCATGAAAAATAGATCTTATACCATGAAGAGGTGCAATGTTGAACGAGGATTCTATCACCCTAGAGAGTTCACAACATCTTGTCCCTCTAAATGCGAGCTAAAATAAGGTTAGATCTATTGAGATGGACTTAGTTTTTCAAATCCATGACAAAGTTACAATAATATGAAATAAATTTGTTGGGAATGAGTTAGGTAATAACCAACCAAAGAAAAAATAGTGGTAACCAAGAATAACCCTAGGCCTGGGAAAAGTTGGAGCTAGCAAAGTTTTAAAAAATCATTTGAATTATGGCCTAGAGTACTATGAAGAAAACCTCTGTTATGTAAACACATAGAATCCAACTGTCAATTTGAAATTTATTATCTAGGGAGGAAAACCCACTGATTTTCAACATTTTGATATGAGAGGTGGACAAAATCCATGCTATAAGTGGATGATATTAAAAAATATTCATGCAATATAAATTAAAAGAATTGAAGTGAATATTGAGAGAAAAAAACTAGAGCTATGAACAAAGTCATTGTCAGACCAATTATAAAAGATTTCATGTAAGGGGGGTGATCATAATTTCAATTATTGCACTTGATTATGTTTTGATTATTGTACATAAGGTCCCAACTATTGTAATTAAGGTTCGAGAGCTATATGTCTTGATAACTCTCTTCCCCTCCCATAGGTGTCATCTTTCACTATGGTTGGGGATGAGGAAGAAACCAATGGGTGGGTGTAGTGCAAGGGAAACCCACTTCATGAACTTAAAACTAATTATTAACTATGATCAACTCCCACATCACACCATAATAAAATGTTGTATCCTATCTATGGGAAGGGGCCAGTTCCCTCTTTTATGGATGTATACCCACCATTGAGAGAAATATCCTAAACAATGATTTGATCACAAGAGTTTCTTAGTGGTCTTCATTCAACATGTGACCAAAGATTATTCAATATTATTTCCAAATGTTGCATCCCCTAGCTAGACTAAACTATATTTTTATATAAGCAACTATACGTGCTACTATTCTAGCCAAGACTTTTACCCACTATATAGATACCACCCTCCAATCTCTATGTATTTGCTCATTTTATGGATCTATTCGAAATAGAAGTTTCTTTTCCATTGGTGATTCTCCTTCTATGATAAATATGTGAAAGTAGTTTTTTTTATAGTATATGTAGACCTTTTTCTAAGGAAAAGAGCTCTATGAAATTGATACTATCTATCCTCATGAAGCCAACATAAACGTGAAGAATTTTCTGTTGAGAATTTATGAATTCTCCTCCTGCCTTTAAATTTCTTCATAGGGACCACCCAAATAAAGTTTAAGAAAACTAGAAGGAAATAAAGGCCAAAAGGATGGGATAACATAAATAGGGGATGAGAAATAGTAGGAGAATGAAGGATGGAGGTAAAGAATCCCAAGTAAGTGAAGCATATTTCTTTCTCGAGGATTGTGGATTCAAT
Source organism: Pinus taeda (assembly GCA_000404065.3). NCBI lineage: Eukaryota > Viridiplantae > Streptophyta > Pinopsida > Pinales > Pinaceae > Pinus > Pinus taeda. Next base: position 79,302 of record APFE031508074.1, read on the forward strand.
ATTAAGTGGTTAAAGGGGAGATGATGACAATTTGATGAATGATTTTAAATATAAAGTGCAAAATAAAATCTATGTAGGTGGAAGATTTTTTAAGAGTATTATTAATTTCTTTCCACATAACCCATAAAATGAAACTTGGTAATAATTTCCATGGACAAGGGGGAAGATCCCCATTCTCTTATGGTTGGTTTCAAGCTTATTAATTATGTGATTATATAAATAATGTGGCCATTAAGTCCAATATTTGAGATGAAAAAATGGAACCATTGAAGAGATGGCCAGCTAAATTTAGGCTACAAGAGTAGCCTTTGCAAATTGAAGATCCCTCAAATCCTCTTTGTTGTAATTTATCTCAAGTAAGAGTTTTGTTTTACGATAAAAAACTAAAGAAAAAGAGTGACCTTACACCATTAATGTATCTTCCAAAATGTCAACCCATTGGTACTAATTTCTTCTCCATTTGATATTTTAAACTATCTTATATATTCTTTTAGCTAAGAGTTTCGCTTTAGCTTGTGACCCCATCTTCGAATATCTTGTTGTGATTGAATATTTATTTTCTTGTTCTCTAGATCATATTCTAATGATTGAGGAATGGAAAGGTTAGTGTCTATGAACCATTGAGAGGTGAAGCAACATTTCATTGTGGATCTCTAATTCAAATAGGATTCCCAATAATGTGTAACTTTAATTATCTCCTAGCATTGAGAACATCATAAAATTTTGTGAGTTACTTAACTAATTGAGCTTAGGCTATTATTGGGAGGAATCCCTCCAAAAGAGAGTAGATTTTCCATCTATGGTTGCTCAAAATCTATGATCGTGATGACTTTTCAAAGATGCATTCTAAAGATGAGAACCTTTTATCCTTCCATTCAAACAAGCTTTGATTCCTTAATACTAGGGGTGTATTTGCTACTCTAGGTTATGCTCCATTACATACTTGAACTTTTGACCCATCTTGACTAAATTTTAACCCGTATTTCTTGGCTGAAATTTATGGTTCTATTAGACGAAGACCTTTAGTATTTTCTCATAGAAGCCATTATTTCAACGAGAGTAATAGTTACCTCTCATGCCCAAGGAGAGAGGACTTTTTGGTTCAACTTGGAATTGCTATGAGTGGAGTCTAGCCATTTACTTTTCCTACACAATGTTGTTGTAAGATGATAAGCCACATGTTAAAACCATACTAAAAAGAGGAGAGGGGTACTAAATAAAACCTTAATTGTTCTGATTAAAGGTTAAATCACTTCTTTGACACTAGGTTTGGAAACACTTGTCTAAGGATATCTTTTTAGCTCATTTAAAGAAAAAGGTGAATGTCAAAGATGTAAGAAACTTTCTGAGGTTCTCCTCATTCATATTGTTAAGGAGGGTAAGTTATTAGAAGCTAGGCTCACAATCTATTTTATTTATAGTAATGTCTTAGGAAATATTTGCCTATAGACATAATTTATCATATATAGAGATCTATTGATAAGCCACATTACTAGTTTGATATTTTTAACATCATTTCGAAACCTCATTTGATTCAAATTCAAGGCTTTTTCATAATGAAAAACATTGTTATGCTTGGTAGTAATTATAATCTCTTTTAAATTTGATTGACATAGAAAACATAACAGATTCAGGCTTGTCTTTTAGATCCATTTGGTATAAAATGAGTGCAAGTAGATTTATTGTTGAAATTCCATTTAAAAAGTTAAGAAGAAATATTATGTCTTTGATTTGAGTGATCAATAGAATAGAACATAAGAAAAAAATCATGGTTATATTAGAAATTTTTTGAAGATGGGGAATCATTAATTCTTCTAATCATATTTAGCATTAGGAAGTAGGAACTATCCAAATTGTATAGCTTTTCAATATTTCATTACGGATGATAATAATAAAAAGATTCACTACAAAAATTAACTTAACACTTCACTAAAATTAATTCATTCTTTGGTTATAATGGATTTGGGTAGCCTCCTACCACCACAATTTATCGAGCTTATTTCTAATAAAGTTGCCTAATAATGTTTCCATTTACAACCTGTTTTGTACCATAAAAATAACCATTTAACCACTTTACTTAGAAATATTAAAAAACCAAACTTTACCTGTACATCAAGTAGGATAAATAGATTAAAAATGATATGAAAAAACGTAATTATGATTATAAGTTTTAACATAATTATGATTATAAGTTTTATCTTATCCCTTTTACAAATATGAAAAACGCACTCAACATTTCCATTTTATTTAATTTATAAAATCAATACAATGTTAAAGCCACTCTCTTGTTTCAATATTTTACGTTTCACATGCTTCGTTTTCAAGGGAATGGATTATATTTTGGTTAAATAAAAAATATTCTTCGCAGTAACTATTTTTGTTTAATAGGAATGAGTTCAATTGAAATGTTATGTGATATAGTTAAATAAACACTGTTCTTGATAGAGACTATTCTAGTTGTGATACAGTCTAATGCAATTAATTATTAAATTTAGAAGAAATTTACGTAAAGAATAACTAGAAACATGTTTCAACTTTCAAATATACCATAACTTGTCCATTTTTTAGAGCCACAACCACTTCCATATCTATATAGAAGTCCGGTGATGTCCATCCTTATGAAGGGCATGATCTAAGATATAAACACAGTAAAGAACAACAGCGAGGACGATATAACCCTGTTACAAATTAACGAATGTTAAATATAAAGCCAGCTCTGGCACAGTTTGAAAATGCCAAGAGCTTCATAATTCCAAGAGAAGCGACAGTATGCAAATATAATACCAGGAGTCAAACATAGAATTTACTCTATCCTAGATAACGAACAGTATGAAATTGAAAATCGAACTAAGATAGGATGAGTAGCACTGTGCATTCCCAAATCGATCCAAGACAGCAACACCACCATTGATGAATAACGTTTCATATCTGGAAAGTTGAATAAAAGGTGTTAAAAGCACAGCGGTGAAGTTAAATTTTACGTTAGTTCTACAAATAGTTTGAAAACTTCTCAAATTATAGTGGTTTGAAAGTCGTTATGGGCATGAAGCATACCACGTAATGCATAGCTTCATGCTGCAGGCATTCTATGGTTCACCTCATTCATTCAGTAAAGTCGGCTGTCCTGTGCAGTGAAGCAAAATTGTATTTTCCGCGAACATAGCCTTGACATTTATGGGTGCCACGGGGACTGCAAGTGGAACGTTATTTATTATTACAGTCATTGAGAGGCCGTATATCAACTCATCCAGGAATTGTCTAGAAAGGGATTGAAATTTGGACAAAAATATTTCAAAAAGTTTTGTAGAATAAATGTTTGAAGAGTGGTTTTAATGGTGGAAATAAATTTAGTCTCAAGTTACTTAATATTTTGAAAATTAAAACTATAACTTGGAAAAATCCTTACTAAATTTTCTCTAAATATAATAAAAATTTATTTTCATAACTTTCAGAGCAACTCCTCGGCCTCGTTAGACACCATGCATCGGATTTCAAAGTGTGTAGAAAAACTGACGCGAGAGGCATGTTCAAAGGTGGGTGGGGATGAAAATAGTACCTTCCTTAAATATTCCTCCTCTTGCTGCCATAGCCGGTACTGCGTCAATGTAACCGCATTGATCATTACTGATTCCTTCATTTATTTGCAAATGATAATGGTCCTGTTGAGTGGAAAACTGGGTAGCCGGCACAATAGAAAAGTAGATTCCCCAGTGTTACCCAACGAATTAGCTGCCCGATGATTTATTTAGACTGATCAGTCTTATTCTTTTCTGAGCCAGATTTAGAGGTCTCTCCAGAGTGAAGATGGAGTTGCCGTTGCTTGGTTCTGGACTTTCTGTTCTGCAACCACTAGAAGACACTAGCGTCCCAAACTTGTCCTAACCCTTGCAGCTGACTCTGATTCTCTCTATTTCATATCTTGTAGGGTTTGTCACGCGAGTTAAATACGAACTGCAAGATCTGGATCTGTTCTGGTTTCAGATTCCATCTGGGCTTTGATTCCCGCCGGCTCCTCTCCTCATTCTCTGATGACGTAACTGCACAAATTACAGTTGTTAGAGCTTTGTTCCATATATTTTAATTAGATTTGAAATAATATTCCGCTGAACTTATATTATTGACCATTCTGTCGCCGAGTTAATTCGGCTGAACCTGTTGAAATTATAATTTCACCACGCGGTCACCAGTCAACTCACGCTGAAAACCACCAAAACAAACCAAAACCGCCAGTATGATATCCACCACCTTTCGGCCTGAAGCTGTTTCCGGACATGGTGGTCCGATGCTGACAACTGTCCATCGGTGACGTAAGCACCTGACATCCATCAGAAGGTAACCTGCTGTCTTCTCATCCCGCCCGATACGCGTCCGATCATGATGCTTGCTCTCCGCCGTCCGATTGAAGGGGAAGTTCTCCACCGGTTAAAGTATGCATAATACGTACGGGGGCCTGTTAAAATTTAATTAGGGGTGGACCATCCCATACGTTATATTAATGTTATGTCATATGTTTTGGTAAGATCTTTAATATTTCTTATGGCAAAGTAAATAGGAGTATGGGTGTAAGTTTATTTTTTATTTTCTTTCTTATATAAGTTTTAAAAATCATTGACCCCATTTTCCATGTACAAAAAAAACGCACGGGGATTGTAATATGTCCATTATGTAATTGCACATGAAGAAGAGAATTTGGGCCCGCAGCACCAGTTAACAAAGGAAGGTAATCGCATAAAAAAAAAGAGAGCGACCCCTGCAGTGCGAAAAAGGAGAGGGGAAATGTAATGTGCGAAAAAGGAGAGGGGAAATGTAATGTAAAATATATACAGCTTTTAATAAAATGTGTGAAGTGAGTTGCACACAGGAGGAGAAGAATATGAGTTCGCAGCATGAGGACCTGTGAACATACATTGTAATGCAAGGGATCGCACATATGTGCATGAATATTTTTGGGTCTGTAATGAAAAAGGGGTTTTATGCAGCAGAGTAATTTTGCTTGTAATGTAAGAAGTAAAAATTGCACAGCAGTGCAGGAGTAGAAGGAGAAAGTAAATGAAGAAAACCAGTGGATAGTTTTTGTTGAAAATCATGTATTGTTTCACAGCAGTGAAAAGGTAAATCTGTAACTCCCTCTAAGTTTTGTTTTCACACAACAGTGAATGTAAATGAAATTTTTACACACGGTTGTGTAAAATTTCAAAGAAGACAGAGTAATTCCTTTTGTAATCTTTTGGTGAATCCCTCTGAGTGAAGGAGGATGAATATGTCTCAGTAAATTCTTAGGTGAAAACAGAGTTTTGGTTGAATGTTGTTTTTGGTAAATCCCTCTCAGCAAAGAGGATGAATATGTATTAGTGTTTTTATTTTAATGAATGGAAATCTTTTATGGTGGTGAAATACTAAGTTCTCAGCTATTTTTAAAAAGGGTCCTCTGTGCAAAAAGATCCTGGAGCAAAGGAAGCAGAGCATTGACTCTGTGTTCAGTTAATGTTTGGTTTTGGTATTTTCCCATTCCATTTCAAAAATACCCAACAGTGGTATCAGAGCTAGTCCAGGTTGTTTGATGGTGACAGAGCAGGCTCATGCTCTTTGAAGTGTCAAAGAAGCTGAAGGAAAGACCCTTGTTGCAGCAGCAGTAAAGCTTCTCCAGCTGTCTAAAGTTTTAGCCAAAGGGATTCAGGTATTTCTCAAGTTTTTAAGTTGCTGTTGAAGAAACAGTAAGTCATTTTAAAAACACAGTGAGGGATTTTAAAAGTAGTTAAGAATGGCAAGGTCAAAGAAGAAAGTGTCCAAATCCCCTAAGGTTGTGTCTCCCTCTTCTACTAAAATAGAAAACAATCAATTTGTAAACTTTCTATTTGAGGCTCCAAAGTTTGATGGGAACTTTGATATATGGGAAATAAAAATGAGGACTTTCTTAAAGTCTGAAGACATTGAAGTTTGGGAGTCAGTGATTGATAGCAAAATGGATGGAGAATCCAAGGAATACAATGCAAGAGCAGCAAAGACAATCCTGGATGGGCTGCCTGATTCTGTAAAGAAGAATCTAGGAAAATATTCATCAGCAAAGGATATATGGGACAGACTTCATGACCTTCATGCAAAGGGAGCACTGATCATGACCATGAATGAAGAAAGAAATTCTGAACCCATCATAGAAGCTGAAAATGAGAAGGTTGACCTCATCAAGCTTCAAGTGCAAGAAAGGGATGAAGAGCTTGCCAAGCTTAAGAAGGAACTTGATGAAAGCAAAAGGAAGCATCAAGAAGAAGTCATATCCATGACAAATCAGTTCAATAAATCAAAGAAGTAGGAAGATGCCTTGTCAAGTCAACTTGAACAAAGGCACAAGAGAGTGAACAAACTTGTAGAAGAGATTGGACAGTACAAGGTAGAGGTATCCTCCCTTAAGTCTGAGCTACAAGAAGCCAAGAAGCAGGCAGAAGAAGCCAAGAAGCAGGCACAAGAAGTTGAAAAGAAAATGGAGAGAAGTCAAGCAGAAATCTCCAAAATGAAGTCGGATATAATCTCTTTTAAAATAGCAGTAGCTGAAGCTACCCGAAGCAAGGAAGAAACTGAGGAACAACTTGCAAAGAAGAATACTGAGTGTGAAAGATTGGAAGAAGAGATTGTCCTCCTCAGGAAGAAAGTTGAAGGAATGAACAAAATCATGAAGAGCTCTCAAGCTTTGGATGACATGCTCAGCTATCACAGATCTCCATCTGATAAATCAGGACTTGGGTATGTAGGTGAAACCTCAAACAAGGATGAAAATGCTTTAAGCAAAGGAGATGTGAAGAAGCCAGAAAGAAATGGTGATGCTCCTAGTTCCAGCAAAGGCAAGGAGAAAAATGAAGCCTGCCATAGAAGAAATCCAGCTCCAAGAAGAAATGTAGCTGATGGCAAAAAGGCAAAAGGCAATGGTGATCATCAAAGGATCTCAAGGCAGCAAGGCTTCAGAAGTACATCAAGAAAACCTCCATCTCCCAGGTACCAAAGTTCATTTTTTGGTTATTGTTATTCTTGCTCAAACTTTGGTCATATGGCAAAAGACTGTAGAGCATTTCATGGAGATAGATGTTGTGGTCCCCGACAATCTCCTAGAAATAATTTCACAAGAAGAAATCATGAATTTTTATTCATGAACAATGTTGAATGTTTCAAGTGTCATGACATTGGGCATATGGCACGAGATTGTAACTTGACATGGGCTTTTATACAAGCTAGACCCATGCAAAAGAAGAAAGTTACACAAGTATGGAGAAGGAAGGAAAGGCAATCTGAAAATTCCTTGAACTCCCCAGTCGATCTAAATTTGTTTTGAGAAGAGTCTGCCAAAAGAAGACAAGCACACATTAAAGGGGAGCTTGTAATTTTTTGTTGCTGAACTGTCTTAACAGTCACTCTTTGATGAAGACTTTTTTTTAAGGGAAAACATGAAGTTGAATCTGCCATAAAAGCAGAGAAGAAAAAGGGGCAGTGCTCAAATGTGAAGTGTAGCAGCGCAATAAGAAAAGTATGCAAAGCATGGAGACCCTCACAGCAGTGGGAAGATAGAACATAAAACAGCAGTTTTTGAGTTTTTGTTATGGAGCACATGCATTGAAATGCATAGTAATGGAAGGTAGTTTCCTTCTATGTAGTGTGAGAGAACATACTCACAGCAGAGTGAGTACAATACACACCAGTAAAAGAAAATGTAATGTTTTTCTTCATATGCAATGCAGCATGCAAAGAAATGCATAAAGAGAAACAGGGACAGCAGATTTTTAATGCACATGGGTGAATGATAATGTGTGGCAGCAGAAAAATGAAAGGAGCTGCACAACAGTGCATTGTGTAAAAAAAATGAATGAAGACTAAGATTGTGTGAAGCAAGGTGTAAGAAGAAAAGGCAGCAGCCCGTGTGAATTCATTTTTTTTTGTTGTGTGAAGAATGCAACGCAAAACAGCGTGAGGATGATTTCTCTCTATGTGCAAGTAATGGAGAGTAAAGAGTTAGTGTATGGGCACACAACAGTATGATGAAACAAAAGGTAGCCACAGTACAAATTGCAGAGGCAACGCAACAGCAAATAAAAACCCAGGGATGATAGAGTCTATGGTTATGGGTATGGACAGCAGTGCATAAGAAAAGATAGCAGCGTGATGGCAAGAAGGAGAAGCACAATAGTGCGAAGAAAATGAAACCAAAACTAAGAAAGAGTACAGAAATGTGTTTTTACACAACAATGCAAATAAGAAAAGGCAGCAGTTTGAAGTTAATGGACAGCAGCAGATGGAAAAGAAATTTTTCCTTTACAGCAGTGTAAATTTGTAAGGTGGGACAGAGTAATTGTTCCAGAAAAGATTGAGCATTCTGTCTTTGAAGAATGCACAACAATGCAGAGCTTGCAAAGAAATGTAAGTGAAGTGCAGCAACATAACAGGAAGTGTAGACACAGCAGTGTGGGGTAGACGCAGCAAAGAAGATGGCACAACAGTGCAGCAGAGAATATGCAACAGCATAAAGTTTTGTTGAAGAAATGAAAGGTAATGGACAGCAGTGTTTGGCAGTAATCCCTCTGTGAGAGGAAGTGAAGTTCTTAGTGAATCCCTCTGTTAAAGAGGAAGGTGCTTTTCAGCACAGTGGCATGGTAAATCCCTCTGTCAAGAGGAAGATGTTTTTTAGCATACACATAGTAAATCCCTCTATCAAGAGGATGATGCTTTTCAGCATAGTCACAGGTTATCCCTCTGTCAAGAGGAAGGTGTTCTTCAGCACATTGTTATGGTGTATCCCTCTGTCATGAGGAAGGTGCTCTTAAGCACAGTTTCAGGTTAATCCCTCTATTAAGAGGAAGACTATTTTGTTGGTTGTGGAACTGCATCTGAAGCAGTGTTAGTGAATCCCTCTGTTAAGAGGAAGACTCTTTTGCAACAGCAGCATGTCAAGGAGTTAAGAAAGTGTTTGGGTATGACCGAATGCCCAACAGGTGAAATTAAAGGGGAGTGTTGAAATTATAATTTCACCGCGCGGTCAGCAGTCAACGCACGCTGAAAACCACCAAAGCAAACCAAAACCGCCAGTATGATATCGCACCACCTTTCGGCCTGAAGCTGTTTCCGGACATGGTGGTCCGATGCTGACAACTGTCCACCCGTGACGTAAGCACCTGACATCCATCGGAAGGTAACCTGCTGCCTTCTCATCCTGCCCGATACGCGTCCGATCATGATGCTTGCTCTCCGCCGTCCGATTGAAGGGGAAGTTCTCCGCCGGTTAAAGTTTGCATAGTACGTACGGGGGCCTGTTAAAATTTAATTAGGCGTGGACCATCCCATACGTTATATTAATGTTATGTCATATGTTTTGGTAAGATCTTTAATATTTCTTACGACAAAGTAAATACGAGTATGGGCGTAAGTTTATTTTTTATTTTCTTTTTGATATAAGTTTTAAAAATCATTGACCCCATTTTTCATGTAAAAAAAACCCACGGGGATTGTAATATGTGCATTAAGTAATTGCACATGAAGAAGAGAATTTGGGCCCGCAGCACCAGTTGACAAAGGAAGGTAATCGCATAAAAAAAGAGAGTGACCCCAGTGCTAAAAAGGAGAGGGGAAATGTAATGTAAAATATATACAGCTTTTAATAAAATGTGTGAAGTGAGTTGCACACAGGAGGAGAAGAATATGAGTTCGCAGCAGCGAATGAGGACCTGTGAACATACATTGTAATGCAAGGGATCGCACATATGTGCATGAATATTTTTGGGTCTGTAATGAAAAAGGGGTTTTATGCAGCAGAGTAATTTTGCTTGTAATGTAAGAAGTAAAAATTGCACAGCAGTGCAGGAGTAGAAGGAGAAAGTAAATGAAGAAAACCAGTGGATAGTTTTTGTTGAAAACCATGTATTGTTTCACAGCAGTGAAAAGGTAAATCTGTAACTCCCTGTAAGTTTTGTTTTCACACAGCAGTGAATGTAAATGAAATTTTTACACACAGTGGTGTAAAATTTCAAAGAAGACAGAGTAATTCCTTTTGTAATCTTTTGGTGAATCCCTCTGAGTGAAAGAGGATGAATATGTCTCAGTAAATTCTCAGGTGAAAACAGAGTTTTGGTTAAATGTTGTTTTTGGTAAATCCCTCTGAGCAAAGAGGATGAATATGTATTAGTGTTTTTATTTTAATGAATAGAAATCTTTTATGGTGGTGAAATACTCTCTTCTCAGCTATTTTTAAAAAGGGTCCTCTGTGCAAAAAGATCCTGGACCAAAGGAAACAGAGCATTGACTCTGTGTTCAGTTAATGTTTGGTTTTGGTATTTTCCCATTCCATTTCAAAAATACCCAACAGAACCTTGAAAGCAGTAGGAAATTGTATTAAGAGGCAGACAACCCACGAAAGTAGGTTATGCCTCATAAAAATGCATATATAGGGTTTCATTTGACCTGAATTTTCAGGGCTGGAAGCTAAAAGTCAAATTTCATTCCATCAAAACCTAGTTGCTATTAAAGGATTTGTGTATAGCTACATCAGGATTTTCTTATTCATCAAAATAATGTTCTAACTCTATTTATAATTGCACATCTGAATATGGGACATAAAACGTTATGCTACATTTATCTGTGGAAGAAGTCCTATTCTTTCTATGAATCTAAACATATTAATCTCCAAGTGGGTGTATTAATCTCCAAAGCAGATTCGGCCCCAGCAATATCTGTTAATTATGGATAAGATAAGGATGTCATCACGAACAAAGGAGGAGGAAGTTGGAATTACAGTGTAGGTGCACTTTCATAAGATTGTTTTTGGCTAGAAATCGCCGAAGGATTTGAAGCTTCATTCCATTGACTCTGAGACGTTGAGGGATTTACCTTGAACATACTGGACCAATGGCTGTTTGGATTCATATTGACCGGAAGGAAAGGCAAGATGGTTGCCGACTCTTTCCCCGTCAACAATTGAAACTGAAAGCAGATTTAGGTTTAGAGTTTTACCAACAAATCACATGAACCTTGAAGCAGGTTTCAAATTAGCCGCTGCTACTGAGCAAAGGGCGTCAGTCAAAATCAATCATGCTCATCACAATTCTTAATTCATGAGAAGCATAAATCAATTAAGAAGCACAAATCTATATATTGACATTGGATGGCTGTATCAGGTAATAGCTAACGACGAAGTCTTTTTAGGAAGGGGAGGAATGGGGAAGGTTAAAAGGGTTAGAATTTCGGTAAAAGAAATTTCAAAATTTTTTGTAGAAGCAATATTTAGATTATATTTTGTAGTGAAAATGAATTCAGCCTTATCAAAAACATATAAAATACCTAAAATTATAAATTTAAAAAACTAATATTTTTTTTGAAATATAACCCCAATTTCTATAAAGCATAATCGTTAGACTACGGCTAATGGGAAATGGCCCAAGCCGGAATATGCTTTCCAACTAGACAATTTCATAAGTTGTTCTTTGAATTTGATTATTTACTGAAAGTCAAATTACAGTGACGCGTTATGCTGCACGAGGAAGCTCCGGAAATAAAAACGGGTATCCCATGAAGATTATGATGCCATAAACGCGCACAGGTGTTAATACGAATTCTGTAATCGAGGCCGTTGCCGTCCAGGAAGGCCAGTTGGAGCATGGGAAAGGCAAGAGATTAGAGTGATGTACGCAATTTCAAACGCTGCAGGCTAATTACAGGTGTTAATACGAATTCTGTAATCGAGGCCGTTGCTGTCCAGGGAGGCCACTTGGAGAATGGGAAAGGCAAGACATTAAAGTGATGTATCCAATTTCAAACGCGGCCGGGTAATTACGGGTGTTAATACGAATTCTGTAATCGAGGCCGTTGCTGTCCAGGGAGGCCAGTTGGAGCATGGGAAAGGCTAGAGATTGATGTACACAATTCAAACGCGGCACGCTAATTGCTGTGCCTCCTCTGAATTTGTAGCCAAGTGTGGTATTTCTTCCGTTCATAATATATAAAGTCGATAGATTAAAGTCATGGAGCCAATTTCAACTGCATCAAGCCAATGTCGAATTGGAGGCCAACTATGGTTGTAATCCTATTCGTCCGCGTTAAGGAACCTCTTGTGTGGCTATACTTCAGCCAGCATTGACTCTTAGATCGCTAACCCTCCAACTTGATGCTCGTTTTGAATATTCTGATCACTCCGAGTTAGTTATATATATATATATATATATCATAGTAAAAGCAATATGTTAAATGAATGCCGTATGATGTTTCGAAAAGAGGATAAAAAAATAAATTATTGTGTTTGAAAAAGATTTATTAATTTACATAACTTTAATTTATATCCAAAAGGTGTGAAGGGTATTTTTATAAATTTTAAATATAATTATTATCAAAACCATGTGAAAAAAATATTGAAAAGTATTATTTTTATATTTTCTATATATAATTATAACGATTTATTATTAAAAGAATAATACAACTCGTATTATTTTTACATTTTCTATATATAATTATAACAAGAATAATACAACTTTCATTATTTATTTCTCCTATAGATTAAGGGTGTGACAAAGTGTATGTTTTTCTACATTATTTTTTAATAAATAAATGAGAATGTATATACTTCTTAATTTTATTTTATTAATAAAAGAAATAGTTAATAAAAGTTATTATAAATAAAAAGAAA